>JAHHUM010000415.1:0-242628 GCA_036173005.1 Crenichthys baileyi | reverse complement strand
TATAAAAAAAACACAGTCTTAAAAAGCCACTGTCCATGTTTTTGAGTTTGTATTACTGAAAATACCCTCCAGCCTTTTTTTTTAACTTCAGGATCAGTCCGAAGGCTTACAGGTCCAGGTTGGGAACCCGACAGTCCTCTTTTTTACCCCAAACTCTCCATTTTCTTCTGGTATTTTCCCAAGGCTTTCCCCCCGGCCAAAAATTACTATGTAATCTAGTGGTTCAAACCCACCTTAGGATCTGTGTTTTAACACACAGAGTTGAGAAAAATTTTTGTAATGTAATTAGCATGATTTTAACATAGATTGTGATGCTGGGGTTCTTTAACTTTAAATGTCCCCCATGTTGCAAAAACAATAAGTACCAATAAATTTTTGGGCTAATTTGAAAGATGGACCTAAAAACATTTTTCTAAAAAAAGATTTTTGTAATCTGTGAACCTTAAAATTCACAAAATAACTTGTCTTGTTCTATTATTGAGGTTACAGGTTGCCAAATTTGGGTTGGACAACTAATCACAGCAACGATGATTCGGGCAGTCTGCTTCTCTGCTCTCTGGCTAAAATCAGCAGATGAGTGCACCTGGTGCTCGCAGTGTATTTAATCTGTGGTTTCCCAAGCACCTTGTTTTCCCCTGATATATACTACTCTGAAAGCAGACGGTCCAGATTTTTAAAAGCCATCGTGTGAGTAGATATCCAGCTTTCCTCCTGAATTTTTCGTTTTTTTGCCCTTGCCTTGTCTTGGTTTTTTGCCTCTGCTGCCCCTTGTCGACTTTTGGTTTTTGGTTTTAACCCTGTTTCCTGCATTTTTTTTTTCATCTCCTGCCCTTGCTGAGTCCTTTTTCCCGATCATTGCCCCTGTTTCTGTCCCTGGATATTAATCGCCTAGCCCCTGGATATTCAGCCAAAAAAGTCACCTTTTCCTCTCCCCTGCGCGGGGAATCCCTGCCTTTCTACCCATGAGGTTCCCCTCTGGGTTTAAATTTTAAACCCCAAACAAAAACGGGTTGTGATTTTTTCTGATCCTTGGAAAAACTAAAGTCACAAATCCCTTCTTTCTGCTTCAGTGTTCCTGGAATGTGTGGATTTTTAACCTGAGTGACGTTTTCCTGTGGCTGAATAAATTTTTTAACTTTTGTTCTGTGTCGGGCTGAATCTTGGGTCCGCCTTTTCAAATTGTAATAGAAAAATCTGGCCAAAAATGGACCCATCGCCGCACAGAAAGGGCGCTTTCCACGTTGATGAGACCCTTTCCTGGGCGGGTTTTCCGGCATGGGGGAAATAATTTCCAATTTACTTTCTGGCAATCCTTCCCAAAGCCGCCACCGTCACAAATTAACCACCCCCAAGGACACGACAACAGCAGAGTAAGGGAGCCACGCCTATCCCGCCTGAGATTTTCGGGGGAGACCCAGACCGTGTCGAGTTTTCCCTAACTCGTGAAGATTTTTTTTGGTTCAGCCGTACCTTTTCCACGAGCGCTCAGGGGGTTTTTGTTATATCTTTGCTGGCAGGAAGGGCGAAGCAGTGGGGACTGCTAAATATTAACAGGTCGCATTTTGTAATTTATGAAATTTTTTCAAGGGAACCATTCGATTTTTTTCCCCCGTTCTTCCAAGTCGTGAAGCCGCAAGGCTTACTGCCCCCTCAAACAGGGTGATCACCCGTCCGTTATATAACTGATTTTCATTTGCTGGCCGAGATACCTTTTGGAATGAGGCAGCAAAAAGGGATGCTTTTTACAAGGACTGAAGCAGACATAAAGGGATAATTTACGCCCCGTGCTACCCCTCCTCCTGAAACAGCTTGAGGATCTTGCTGCTCGATAGATGTTCGGCAGCAGAGAGAAGGGGGGAAAAAGCGACATGGGGTTTGGGGGTCCCTCATTTGGGGGCCCGGCACCCTGCATAAAAAGGGGCCCGGGTCACCTCTCACTGAGGGAACTGATTGTGACCATGCATTGGGGCAAACCCAAAGATTACCACTGAGGAGAAAGATGAGGGAGTTTCAAGCTCTGTTTTTTTTGTGGAAAGAAGGAATTTAGCACTCGACGTCCTTTTAAAAGGGACAGGCTCAGCAGAAAGGGAGGTCCTACTGGCCAAAGCCAGCAAACTGCCTCCTCCTTCTTTTTCCTGCTTTTTTTCAAACCTCTCCTGTTTTCTCAGGGGGCCGTGTTATTGATTCAGGGCAGACACTAAATTCAGGACAAAACATTCGAAAATAAAACGCATAAACTCATTCCGTCGCTCACACACGAAATGTACTTGGATGGTCATCATGAACAATTAAAACCCCTCAGGAGGGAGGAGATTACCAAAACATTTGGGAGGTAATCATAAAGAAAAAGTAACTTTCATGATCTTTAAATTCACCGACTTCCGTAGTTTTTGGGGCCCTCCTGGTTGCAGAAACACAACCCTCACATTGAGGGGAAAGGAAAGAGACGGGTTGGTCGAGTCATGTTTCCCCTGCCTCCTTTTGTCTGCTGCTATGGGAGGTCACGTGGAAATGAGGTCGAGGAAACAACCCAGTTTTACCAAAGGACCGCAAGAATACCATACTTAAAAGGGAAGTTTTTTAAAAAGATAAAGGGCCATGCTCTCCCACCCCACGACCTATGATTTGCTATTCTTGCTTCCGGGTACTTCACCCCTAAAAAGGCCTTTACTTTTTGTCTGGTCCAAGCACGGGGCCCATGAAGAAATATTTTATGAGGTTTTAAAGGCGGGAAAAAATTCAAACTTTTTCCCTTCCTGCATGCGGGTTTTCTTTTTTTTTGGGAAGAAGGATGGTTCGTTGAGCCCATCATTGATTGCAGGGGCCTTTAATGAATAACAGTTAAAAATAGATACCCCTTCCCACTCTTTAACCGCTTTGTCGATCCGGGGACCCAAGTATTTTCTAACGGATCTAAGGAATATTATCATCTGCAGAATCAAGAAGGGGTAGTGGAAAGCGGCTTTAAACAGCCTACGGGCCTTAGAATAAAGGTCATCCTTTGGATTTACAAACGCTCCTGCGTTTTTCAGTCATTGGTCAATGACGTTCTAAAAAAACAATAGGGGTCAATTTTCGTTTTTTGTCTACCTGAGACAATTAATCTATTCTCAAGATGGGGTACCCAAGGAAAATGTCAAGCTTTTTCTCCTCGTCTTCTGCAAAACCCAGTTTTTTTCCGTCAAGGGAGAGAAATGTGATTTTTCCACCACCCACTACATCCTTTTTTGGGTTCATTTCCCCAGGTCAAGTGTTGTCGATCCCTCCCAAAGTAAGGGGGCCCTCTTGGAAGGGGCCCGTTCCCCACTGCGTAAACAGCTTCAGAGATTTTGGGGTTCGCAAAAATTTATAGGAGGTTTATTAGAAATTACAGCCTGGTTTCTACTCCCCGAAAGCTCTTTTCCCCTTTTCCCAAACAAGATTTTATGGAAAAAGGATGCAAAAGGCCTTCAACAGTTTTAAAAGGGAAATCTTCAAACCCGCTCAAAATCACGGGCTCCTGACCCAGAAAAAAGTTTTCGTGGGGTGGGTCCTCAAGCATGGGGTTTGGGGCCGTGTTTTAACCCGAGAGGGGAGGATGATCTGGGCACCCGGTGCCTTCTTCTCAAGGACTCTGTCACAGGCTGAGCGGAATTTTCGACGTGGGAGACATAGAGTTGCTGCCGTCAAGTGGCATTGACGGAGTGGAGACTTTGGTGGAAGGGACTAAAGCCATTTTTGGTGTGGGTGACCCTAAGAATTTGGAGTACCTGAAATCAGCAAACGGCTGAACCCCAGGCAGGCAAAAGGGCGTTTTTAATTTTTCCCCTTTTTGACAGGCCAGGGAGTAAAAAAGGCAAACTTGACGCCCTTTTTCGGTTCAAGAGCCCGCAGAATCTCCTGAAATGGAGGTTTATCCTTCCTGAGGCCGTCGGTTTTTCTGTGTCCCGAGTTGAGGTGGAAAGGAGGTCCAGAGGCCCCAGGGATCTGCCTATCCACCCTCATGCCCACCGGACCCCCTGTTTTTTTTCCCCAACGCCTTGTGCCAAAGGTACTGGGGTTTGTCTTGCTCCGTCTCTTTTTCATCCTGGGAACAGCAGAACGATTCAGACTGTACAAGCTCAGTTTTTTTTTGGGGGCCATCGCTTTTGAAGGATGTCAAAAACTTGTTTCTGCATGCACTCAATGTTGTCAACCAAATCTTCTCGTCGCCCCCCCGGGTTGTTTGCACCCCTTTCCCATTTCCCCCTTGCCCCTGGTCACACATTACTATGGACCCTTTGTAACAGGGTTTTCCGATGTCAAAAAAGGTCACTCTGTTCTACTGACGATAATTGACAGATTTTACAAGATGGGTTTATCTGGTGCCCCTGGAGAAGCTCCCCTCTGCAAGGAGATGGGTGAGATATTGACCAGAGAAGTTTTCAGGCCCATGCAATATCTACTGACATTGTTTCCGATAGAGGACCCCATTTTGTGTCACGTTTTTTAAGGAGTTCTGTTCTTTGTTGGGAAATTTCGTTAGTCTCTCTTCAGGGTTTCATCCTCAATCTGATGGCCAACTGAGAGAGCCAACCAAGAAGTGGAAAACCCAAACTTCGCATTTTATGTGAGTCAACCCCACCAAGTGGTCACAAAATTTTTCCTTGGGTGAATACGCCATGAAATCTTTGCAGTCAAGTGCCACTGGTTTGTCCCCCTTTTCCATGCTGTTTTGGTTTCCAGCCACCCAGTTTTCCGTACAGGAGAAAAAGGCTAATGTTCCATCTGCCCAAGCAGCTGCCTTAAAATCCCAAAGAATATGGAGAAAGGGCCCGAGGTTTCAATGAACAAAATGTCATGGTTCAGTCAAGAACGGCCAACCCGAGACGATCCCTGCCCCTAAGTACCAGGAGGGCAGAAAGTTTGGCTCTCCCCCAAAGACCTACCGTTACGGATAGAGTCCCCCCGGAAGTTTTTGGCACCCCGATTTGTTTTCCCCTTTCCCCATCCCCCAAGATCATCAAACCCTTTTTTGACGCTGAGATTGCCCAATTCCAGAGGATTCACCCCACGTTTCCCCTTTCTCATGTCCCAAGCCCTTCGTGGGGCCCCGACTCGGCCCACCTCCGGCCCCCTCCTCCCACCTGTTTTTTGATGGGGCCCAGTGTTTACTGTCCGGCGCATTCTCAGGCCCCCGGTGAAAAGGGGCTGGATTGCAATACCTGGTTGACTGGGAGGGCTTGGGGCCCCCATAGCGGACTTGGATTCCTACTATTCATCCTTGATAAGGACCTATTTTGGAGTTTCAACGTCTCCCCTCCTGATCAGCCTCGTGGTCCGTCAGGAGCCGGACCTTTTGAGGGGGTAAAATGTTATGATTCTGGCCCCGTCTGCTCTACCCTGTCTCTCTGGCTGCAATCAGCAGATGAGATGCACTGGGCTGCTGCAGTGTAGTGCCCAAATTTGGGGACTCCAAGCACCTGTGTCTTCCCCGATATATACTGACTCTGACAACAGACGGTGCCCGATTTTTGGAAGCCCTCGTGTGAGTAGATATCCAGCGTTCCTTCCTGAATGATCTTGTTTTTGACCTTGCCCTTGCCTCTTGGATTTTTGCCTCTGCCTGCCCCTTGTCGGATGTTTTGGATTTTGGTTTGACCCTGTTTCCTGCATCTGATTTATGCCTCGGCCCCGCCCCTTTCCTGACGTCTCTTGTTCCGATCATTGACCCTTTTTTTCTGTCCCAGGATTATTGAATCAGCCTAGCCCTTGGATTTTCACCCCAAAATACCTGTCTCTCTCACCTGCGCTGTGGAGTCCCCGCCTTTCTACCCCCTAGGGTTCCCCTTGGGTTTTAGTTTAACCCAAGACAAAAACAGGGTGGGCTTTCTGATCTTGCAAGATTTTGGAGAAACTACAAGTCACTAATTTCCCTTTTTTCTGCTACAGTGATTCCTTGGAAAACTGTGTGGGTTTTTTAACCGAGTGACGTTTTCCTGTGGCTGAATAAACTTTTTAATCTTTCAGTTCTGTGTCTGGCTGAATCTTGGGTCCGCCTTTTTCTAATTCTTAATAGCAACCCTGTTTGAAGTTTATATGTCCTTCACAGCAGAGAAAGTTGAAGATATAGTGAAACGTAGGGTATGTACTTAATTACAGCCCCTGCACTCAAGCACAGATGAAAAGTGCACTTTTTACATATCTATTTGGCACACAGGTTTAGTTTTAAGCTCATTATTTGAATTTCATTCCACCTATCCTAGATGACTTCATTCCAGAGAGTTGAGCTAATGCACATATCCAACCACGTTGCTTTTATGCAACAATTCATGAATTTCAGCGCTGACCATGAAAAACAACTGTCTTCAAGCTCAGTCAAATGATAGACCTTGGAAGAAATGTGAGCGAGGCAACAAAGATCAATGAGAAACAGCAAAGGAAACAGGAGGAGTTTGTGTCGGCCAATACCAGCGGACCGCAGGGAGCAGCATCTGACGCAAACCAGGAAGCCACCTGATGTGAGAGGGGTCAGATAAATGCAACAGCACCAACGGCCACACAGGACAGGTGCTTCCTTAATGATACACTCCACACTTACACACACATGCACATCAAAAACAGGCACATGCACTTGCTTACTATATTGGGCCTTTTGCTCATCTCCTCCCTGAGATGTGTCAGAGGCTTTCCCAGACATCCAGCCCACGCAAATGCACACATGCATCCTCAGACAGCAGGGCCGGGGTGGGAAGGACTAGCGTAGTTAGGTGGACGGAGGACAGAGCACGCACACAGACAAGCCTGACAACAGGCAGGAAACTCTAGAGAGTAGCCTCTGCTGTTTTCTCCCTTATTTCTAGTCTCAGTTTCCATTTTCATCAGCACAGGTAAGACATGTAACATTTGTGGAAGAGAAAACCCAAAAGGTAAACAGGAGCACTATGAAAACGTCAAATAAACCTTGACAAAAACTGAAAGGAAGCCAAGCACAAAAATAGGAATGTCTCATGTTTTACGTATAAGAGGGGTTAAGATGGCTCATCCTTCCGATCACATTTCCTCCTTTAGCAGTCTACAGGAAAGCGTACATCGAAAATACTGTTTGGGAATTCTGACAGAATGCCCTGTATTACTTCCATACAGTGACTCACATATGATAAGGTGAAGCGAAATGGGGGCTTGTGAAGTGTCCATACGTGCAGATTACACACCAGAGGAAAACAATGGGACCATCAAAGCTCCTATGGGGTCCTGAGAAGGGGACTGTTGGGGTTAGGAATGAAAAGTGGGAAGGGAATAACCTGCTGCACATTTGCAAATCTGCATCGCCTTTTAAAGACGCACAGCAAGACACACATTTGGAACTTATTAAAGCACTGACCTGAGGAGGGCTGCAACCAAAGACGAGGGACTGCTCATTCCGATCTAAAATGGGCCAGACGTCTTCCTGGCTTAAGTGAAGCTTTGTGGAAACCTGAAAAAAAATCCTGCTGCAATTTACAGAGTCACAGGAAATAAAGGTTTCTGTAAATATGTTAACAAAATGCATCCTTTCTGTCAGTGTGTCATCAGCTCCGCTGTAATAGTAGCTGTCTGTGTACGTAAATAGGACTCTGTCATTTAGTACTGCGACGTGGTAAAGCCTCAGAGACATAATTAAAGCCACCAGCAGTCTTTCTTTTCACAAACTATGTACGTGAATTCGTGCAAAATGGGTTTGGTCACGTGAAAATCCATGTTTGCAAAGATAAAGAGCCTTGCAAAACTATTTAACCATTGTTTACATTTTGTCATATTGCAACCATAAACTTTAATGTTTTTTATTTGAAATGCATACAAAGACCAAAAGTCAGAAAGTTGCAAGTGATTTGGAAGTGGGAATCATGGTAATGGAATCACCTTTTGCTGCAATTACAGCTAAAAGACTTTTTAGCTATGTCTCTATCAGCTTTCTCATACAGATTCGAAGTTACAGGTTAATAATTTTGCCTTGATTTGATTGTATCTCTCTCTGTTTACTATTGATTTTTGCTGGAAGGTGGGCATCTTCAGTCTTTTCCAGCCTCTAACAGTTTTTTTACAGCATTGCCCTGTTAGCTCCATTTTCCTATCAACTCTGACCAGTTTCCCAGTTTCCTTGGCTCTACTGAAGAAAAGCAACCCCACAGCATGATGCTGCCACCACCATAGCTATGGTCTCTTCTGGGTGATGTGGAGCATTAGTTTTGCATGTAGACGTTATATTTTTGTCTCATTTGACTGGAGTGCCTAATTCCACATGTTTGTTGGATCTCCCTACATGGCTTATGGCAATGTTTAAACAAGACTTCCTGTGGCTTTCTTTCAACACTGCTAAACTTCAAATGAAGGCCAGATTTATGGAATGGCAATTAATAGTTATATTGCCCATACATTTTCCTACCTGAGCTGTTAATCACTGTAGTCCCTCCAGAGCTATCATGGGCCTGTCATTTTCCTTAAATTGCACTGCCATTTACATCTTTGTGTTGGTCTATCACATGGAATTCTAATAAATATATTGAAGTTTGTGGTTGTGACAAAATGTAACAAATGTGACAAACTGTAAAAAGGCCAAAGTTGTATGAATACTTGCTTTGTTCGTACTATCTTCAGTTTTTTTTATTATCCACCCATCGTCTATCTGCCAATCTATGCAGGGTTGGCTGGGACGAGCTGGAGCCTATTTCCAGCGGTTACTGGTCAAGGGGCAGGATATTTCCTGGACAGGCTGACATTTCATCACAGCTTAACACAGAGACATGCAGTGCAAACAACCATTAATGCACACACTCTCTCTTTAGGGCAATTTAGTGAAACCGATTAACCTAACATTAAGTGACAGTGGTGACATTGGTAGGGGTTGGTCCTGAAACCAGTGGGTTGCCGGTTTGAACCCTCGCTCAGTCTGTCTAAGTCTTTGTGTCCCGTTGTGTCCTTGGGCAAGACATTTCACCCACCTTGCTTGCTGATGGTGGTCAAAGGGCTCGGTGGTGCCAGTTGTATGGCAGCCTCACTTCCGTCAGCCTGCCCCAGGGCAGCTCTGGCTACAGTGTAGTCTTCCACTGTCAGTGTGTAAATGTGTGTATGAATGGGTGGATGACTGATTGTATTGTAAAGTGCTTTAGGGTCCTCGGACTTAATAAAGCACTATACAAGTGCAGGCCATTTACCATTTACATTTACCAATGTGCAAATCTGTAGGAGGAAGCTGGAGAACTTGGAGAGAACTCATACATGCACTGGGTAAATATGCAGATAAGACCCAGGCTGGCATTTGAACCCAGGACCTTTCTACTAAAGGGCAACCATGCGAATAGCTGCACCACTGTGCAGAATTTTATGAGGTAGTGGGTGACAGAAAAACATACTTTACATCAAAACAGGTTATGCTTATATGCCAGCAGGCGGGATCACAGCCAGCCTGTCAAGCCCACTCAGAGTGAGATAATGTCAGGCGGCCGTTTGTTTGAGCACCGTCAGAGGGGCACAGTGGGATTTTTTATTTCTCCTTTGTTTGTTTTCAATGACCCATAAACAGTCTGGTTAAACAGAGTAAAGAAAAAAAAAGACCCCCTTCCTCTTACTCTTTATTTTATTTCTCTCACTCACTTTGCGCGCTTACTCTGCTTGCCTGCCTTGCCAAACCCCATACCCACAAACACCCTGGGATTGTTTTGAGCTGTCTGGTTGAGGAAGGAAAGCACTGTGAGAAAGTGGCTGTTTTTTTGGAGCTGACAGGAATTGGCCTCACGACGCACGGTTCCTCTCCTCGCAGCGGGAACAATGCCGTGGCGTCACACCCCTGCACTGACCCTCACTGTTTCACATGGAAAAATGTTCCCAGAATTCCGCTCCCAGGCTTGGAGGTATAAGGCCGACAGCAGGGAGGGAGAGAGAAAGAGAGAGAGAGGGGGATGTGAGAGAAGGTAAGTGTGCAGGAAATCTTTGCGACCTGAAGCATTTGTAGCCATGGCAACATAAGCTATGACTCTTGAATCTGATTAGTTGGATTGCGGGGAAGGAGGTGGGGCCTAAAATTCACGCATCTCCTCAGCCAGTCCCACCAACAGCCTGAGATTACAAACACATTCACTGTTAGATGAACTGTGTGGAACTACAGTTGTAAGCTCCACCATTGTCACAGTCCTACCTGCTTCACTCTCAGATCCATGTCCTTTCACTGTGCTACTTATAAGATTATTAATGCCCCTTCTGTCCTGCTTGCATTAACACAATAACACATATCTGCTGTTCTAAGAAACAAAATGGCTAAATTGGTACACAAAACTTTGCGTCCTTCCTTAAGTTGTCTTAAAGAGCAACAACAAAAGAATTATACAAATTTGAGTTTATTCAGGATTTTCTGTATTCCACAAATGGTCTGAATACACCATCACAATTATTTAGAGAAATTTGTCTTAGCAAGTAAAAAAAAAATCACGTATCTCAAAGCCATCAACAACCTTCTGCCGTAATTCTGCCTAAATATTTGACCACACCTGGCTGCAGAATTGGTAAAGTCTCACCTTCTACTATTATTATATACTCTCATACTGGTTTACCAAATGGTTGCCTACTAAACACTGTAAACAGTTTCTGTTTTATGACTTTATCCATACTTACAGTACTACATAGAACACCATCACATTATTTATATATATATATACACACACACACACACAGTACTGTATGTATATATATATATATATATATATATATATATATATATATAGATATATATATATATAGATAGATATATATATACATACAGTACTGTGCTAAAGTTTTAGGCAGGTGCGAAAAAGTGCTGTAAACAGAGAATGCTTTCAAAAATGGAAGTGTTAATCATTTATTTTCATCATTCAATAAAATGCAGTGAATGAACAAAAGATAAATCTAAATCAAATCAATATTTGGTGTGACCACCCTTTGCCTTCAAAACAGCATCAGTTCTTCTAGGTACACTTGCACACAGTTTTTGAAGGAACTCGGCTGGTAGGTTATTCCAAACATCTTGGAGAACTAACCACAGATCCTCTGTGGATGTAGGTTTTCTCACATCCTTCTGTCTCTTTATGTAATCCCAGACACACTCCATGATGTTGAGATCAGGGCTCTGTGAGGGCCATACCATCACTTCCAGTAAGTCTTGTTCTTCTTTATGCTGAAGATAGGTCTTAAAGACTTTGGCTGTATGTTTGGGTTCGCTCACTTAGCATTTTGTAAATTGATAAAAATAAACAATCATCATTTATATCCATGAAAGCATTCTTTGTTTATAGCATTTTTTCACACCTGCCTAAAACTTTTGCACAGTACTGTATGTATGTATGTATGTATGTGTATATATATATATATATATAGTCAGTCATTTTCTACTGCTTATTCCATAGTGGGTCGCAGGGGAGCTGGTGCCTATCTCCAGCAGTCTATGGGCGAGAGGCAGGGTACACCCTGGACAGGTCGCCAGTCCATCACAGGGCAACACACAAACAACCATGCACACACTCATTCATACACCTAAGGGCAATTTAGAGTGACCAATTAACCTAACAGGCATGTCTTTGGACTGTGGGAGGAAGCCGGTGGAAAGCAGCACCTTTAACCATGTGGTTTACTTCTGTAACAACATGGGAGTGGGTTGGATCAGTGGGTTGATCAATGTGATGGTGTTTTATGAAGTAAATGTGGGTAAAGGTATAAAAACAGAAATATGAAAAAATATGAATATGAAAAGCAGAATGATTCTTCTCGGTTCTCAGTAGGGTTTTGGAGGAGCACTAAGGAAGAAAGGTAAGAGGTTATTGTTTGGTTTGACAGAGATGTTGTGAGATGGATAGATTGAGTGAAATGGACCTTTACTGTGTGAGGTGACAGCGGAGACCTTTTAAACAGACAGTGAAAGTATGCAGGCAACTATTAATTTAGAGCAGCAACAGAATTTTGTACTGGTGCAGTTTTATTGGCTTTTCCAGTGAACATGGATCTCAATCAGAGCTGGGCTCACACAGTTACAGTTGTATATGTCCTTGTGAAGCTGAAGTGTTTTCCATCCTGCATCGTTTATTACGTTGGCATGGAAAAATACTGAATCAGCTCTTGACAGGTCGCTTTATAGTGAATGAAAAAAATGTCTGTTGTTAATGTTTATTTTCCAATAGTGGATGTGACCAAAACAATAGCCTCCGCCAGTTTGGTGCCCTTCACCTCAAAGTCACGCTTCAGAGGCAGACAACGAAACATGGTGATTAGGACCATAATATGGGTCATACTGGTGGAACTGTCAGGAAAGGTGTGAAGGGGACTGAGTATTCTGGTCTGGTTTTATCATTGAATTTGGTTGACTGTTGAAAAGACCTGTCCTGCTAATATGAGAATTATATTGACCATCATGTAATGAGAATATAACTAATGTCATTTAACACACAAGAAAGAACAATCTAATTAACTAATACATTGAGATGAAACAGGAAGCTGTGACCTTAATGGAAATGAGGCATGAAATGAGAGAACATTAGGGAAAGCCTGGAGAAGAAGAGAGACGTTATGATTGATTACAATTTATGCATAACTGCAATACCACTCTCTTTTTTTGTATAATGTAGTCAGACCAAAAGACATGTTTATTTCTGGAAAACATTTTGTCTTATTTTAAAATTAGGTTCAACATTTTGGAATTCTTTTGTCTGTTTTTTTGTTTGTTTTGCATAACATTTGTTATGGAAGCTTATATTTATTTCCATTAGTTTATCTCAACATGCATCTTTATTTATAAAATCAAATAAATTAACAAATTTAATTCATTTTAATATCAGAAAAAGATAATCTGAGTAGATACAATCCCTTCTCAAATTATGATTTCATTTGTAAGGAGTAAAAAAGTTATCCAGAACAACCTGGCCCTATCTTTTTAAATCAGGACTTAACAATTAACCAAATTTTTTTGTTGGAAAAAATATAATCTAAGAAATCCCTTAAGTGAAACCCGTCTTCAAAGGTTAAAATTTCTTAAAAAGCAATGACTCATGCCCCGATCTGAAACAAGTTCAATTGAGGAGAAAGAAAAGGTAACAAAGCCATTTGTACAGCTTTGGGACTCCAGGGAACCACAGAGATAGCACTCGTACTCGTACTCTTCCGCTTCATCTGGGACTGGGTCACAGGGGAAGCAGACTCAGACACCCAGGCTTCCCTCTCCTCAGACACCTCCTCCAGCTCCTCCGGGAGGAGCCCAAGGCGTTCCCAGGCCAGCCTAGAGACATAGTCCCTCCAGCATGTCTTGGGCCGTCCCCTGGACCGCCTCCCGGTGGGACGTGTCTGGAACACCTTCTGAAGGACATGTCCCGGAGGCATCCGGTATAGATGCCCAAGCCACCTCAACTGGCTCCTCTCGATGTGGAGGGGCAACGGCTCTACTCCGAGCTCCTCCCGGATGGCCGATCTCCTCACCCTATCTCTAAGGGGGCGCCCGACCACCCTACGGGGGAAGCTCATTTCAACCGCTTGTATCCGGGATATCGTTCTTTCGGTCATGACCCAAAGTTCATGGCCATAGGTGAGGGTAGGAACGTGGACCGACTGATAAATTGAGAGCTTCGATTTTCCGCTCAGCTCTCTCTTCACCACAACGGACCGGCACAGCAACCCCATTACTGTGGAAGCCGCACCAATCCGTCTGTCAATCTCCCGCTCCATTCTCCCCTCACTTATGAACAAGAGCCCAAGATACTTGAACTCCTCCACTTGAAGCAGGAACTCCCCTTCAACCTGAAGAGGGCAAGCCATCCTTTTCCGATCGAGAACCATGGCCTCGGACTTGGAGGAGCTGATCTTCATCCCAGCCACTTCACACTCGGCTGCAAACCGCCCCAGCGCATGCTGTAGGTCTTGGCTAAAGGGGGCCAGCAGGACCATGTCATTTGCAAAAAGAAGAGACGACATCCAGTGGTCCCCAAACCAGAGCCCCTCCAGCCCTTGGCTACGCCTCGAAAAATCCTGTCCATAAAAGTTATGAACAGGACCGTTGACAGAGGGCAGCCCTGCCGGAGTCCAACATGCACCGGGAACAGGTCCAACTTAGTGCCGGGAATGCAGACCAAACTCCTGCTCCGCTTGTACAGAGACCGGATGGCCCCCGTTTTTGTACTCCTGGAGCACCCCCCACAGGGTACCACGAGGGATACACTCGAATGCCTTCTCAAGGTCCACAAAACACATGTGGACCGGTTGAGTAAACCCCCATGAACCCTCGAGTACCCTGCAGAGGTCCAGTGTTCCACGGCCGGGACGAAAACCACACTCAGGTTCGACTATCGGCCGGACTCTCCTCTCCAATACCCTAGCACAGGCCTTACCAGGGAGGCTGCGGAGTGTGATCCCCCTGTAGTTGGAACACACCCTCCGGTCACCCTTCTTATGAAGGGGGACCTCCACCCAGGTCTGCCAGTCCAGAGGCACTGTCACCAACCGCCACGCAATCTTGAAGAGGCGTGTCAACCACGACAGCCCCACAACATCCAGAGACTTTAGGTACTCAGGGTGGATCCCATCCACCCCTGAAGCCCTGCCACCGTGGAGCTTTTTAACCACCTCAGTGACTTCAGCTTGAGTGATGAAAGAGTCCAACCCCGAGTCCCCAGCCTCTGCTTCCACCAGGGAATGCGTGACAGCAGGATTGAGGAGATCCTCGAAGTACTCCTTCCACCGCCCGACAATGTCCCCAGTCGAGGTCAGCAGCTCCCCACCCCCACTGTAAACAGTGTTGGTGAAGCACTGCTTCCCCCTCCTGAGGCGCCGAATGGTTTGCCAGAATCGCTTCGAGATAGCCATTATACACAAATAGAGAAAACATGGAACAGTGGCAAACATTCCCAGAAGTGGTGGGAAAACCAAATTTATTCCATCAACAATTTATTCAGGAGGTCACAAAAATGAAGAACATCTACTGCAGGCCTTAGTCGCCTCAGTTAAGGTTGGTGTTCATGATTTAACAAGTGTGATGGTTTGGGCTGCTTTGCTGTTTTTGAATGTAAACTACTTGCAATAATTGAGGAAAGCAGTAATTGAAGAATTTTGCCCTGAATTTAAAGACCCTGTTTGTAAACTCTGTGAAGCTTTCTTCTGCCAGTCAAATATAGAGTAAAGATTCCTCACAAAAACTGAGTTAATATTAAAACAGTTTATAAATAAGACTGATGATATTAGGGCCTTGTAGGCACAAAAACAGTTTCCACAAAACAATGTTTCTTATTTACAATTTTAACAAAGTTCCTTATAAACAAGAAATGTCTTTATCCCAAAAAAACACCACATGAAATTAATCTAAAACTCAATATTAACTACATCAGACCTGCTTCTGCATTGTGATGCATTTGTTATTTATAAATTACTTTATTCTGGACCTCTGGTCCAGAAAAATGTTGTGCCAGGGCTCTGTTTCCTTTCAGACAGCACTCAGGCATTTGGTTGGCATTGATAAAGATACAAATTCAGGGATTTATTATTCTCACTGCACTGTTCAGCAAAGGGAGATTTTAGTTTAATATTAGTTTTTAATTATAAAAAGGCAATGAAAAAATCAATGTATAATGTATAATTGAAGTCCGAAGTGTTCATTTGGTTTTGGCACCAGTGTTAGCGACACATAATGGGAAAGTCAGTTGATTTCTTGATTTATAAAGCGCAGCATTCATCTTCTATGCCTGAATGGTGTTTTCTTGTCTTTCCTGTTTAGAAAGTGAATAAGCGAACTGGGCCTCTGTGTTACATCATATTTATGTGCCAGAAAAATAGAAAGTAATGGGTAACTAATTAAACGTTTATAGACATGTATTAACTTAAAAAGCAACATATTCATTACAAAAAAGCTTCAGTTACTCTACTTTTATATGTAATCTAAGGGTGACATTAAATATAGCACAGGCGATCGAGAAAAAACAAGTCGAAATATCCTTCCTAGATAAAATTACTTAAATTGTAGGTTGGATTTTTTTCCAAATTTATCAGTTTGAGGGTATGCTATAACAAAAAAATATAAAGTTGTTTTAGTATTTTTATACATCTTTACCAGGAGTGCTAGTGAAAACTAAAAAAAAAAGAGGCAAAACTTCTCAATTATAAATTTTAGGCTACAACAGAGCTAAAGTTTCACACTGAATGCTAAAAATCTATTTTAAATGTAACCTTAAATTATAACTAATGGACATGTAAGGATACAGTCTATTCATGAGTGATGTACAGAATTAACAAATAATGTTTAATAGTTTTCTGATTCTGGATGAAAGAAGCAGAAACATGTTTAGATCTATTGTTATACTGTAGGTTTGGATGTGGAGTCCACTTGTAAAAACATACTGTATACTTCTGCAGCTATGTCTTTCCTTTCTCTCTTAGCCATCTTTTCTTGATTTTTTTTTTTACAGTAAACTTGTGAAATGTTAAGAGGCAGCTTCACAGTCCTCGTAAAAATAGCTTACCTTGGACCATGCATCGCCAACAAAAACCGATGTCCGTGATGATCTCGAGGCCAGGATGAGGGCAATAAACAGGAAGTGTTTCAGCAGCAAGCTGCATCCCATAATAATGCCGGCAAATACACACACAAGCAATCACAAAACACCACAAGACGTGACAGAAAACATACAAGCAACCCCCAAAACACTGCACAAACACACAGGAGGCCTAAAACAATGCACAGAAGAAACACAAACACACCGTGTTTTCATGCAGTGAGCATAAATGCACCAATCTACAAAATCGAACAGTCAGTCAAACAGTCCAGAAAAACATGCAGAAACAACTATAGATGCGTGCAAAGGCACACAAACAACACCTAGTGTGACAAACATTTTTGAAGCTAGTGTGAGTCAAAACCGCATATTTTATGTTAAACATAAAAGTGTTGCCTAAATTGATCATACTTGCTTATCAAATAAATTGTTCTGCAGCATCATCCTTTCACTTCTTTAAGTTAGCTGAGCGTCCCATACAAACGTGAAGCTTCCTCTTTTGCCAACTGATTTCTGTAAAAGAATACATAAATCCACTTTGCAGCAATCCCTTGGCCTTTGACCAGAGAGAGCTGGTGTTTTGATGCCCTGCAAATACACAAAGAAAGCGGATATACATTGATCTGCATGCTCTGTATGTGTGTTCAAACCCAATGAATTTTCACATATCCTGTCGTATCACAAGCACAAACTTTAATATATTTCATTCAGATGTGTGATAACCAACACAAATTAAAGCATTTTTGTAAAGTGGAAAGAAAGTGGTACATGGTTTATAATTTCTTTACAAACCAAAATCTGAAAAGCATGGCTTACATTTATATTAACCCCACTTTACACTGGCTGACTTAAACAAAACCCAGTGCAACAACTGCCTTTAGAAATCACCAAATAAAAAAATAACATCTACCTTTGAGCAATTAAAACTTATATATTAGTATATTCACGGCTGTTTTGAAAAGGTTTGTCAGAGGTTGTTCATCATTAAGGAACGGCATCCTGAAACCAAAACTGAGCTTTGTGGTCAACATTTCTATGCTGCCTGTGGTGGAAAACTAACCCTGCACATCACCTGCAGCATTACCCTGCTACTGCAAACATGGCGGTCACAGCATAAAGGTGTGGGGATAGATTTTCTTTAGCAGGGACATCATACCTAGGCAGAGCTCATGGGAAGATAGATGGAGATGAAACACATAAAACTGTTAAATAAGAACTAAGACAGAGGGTCACCCTCCACCAAGACGTCAATTAGAAACATACAGCCAGAGCTGCAATGGAGGGTTTAGAGCTTACTAGTGTTAGAATGGCCTAGTCAAACTTTAGACCTCAATTCAATATTTAATATTGATGTTTACAGACACTCTCCATGTACTCTAACTGAGCTTGGGCTATTTTGCAAAGAAAAATGGGCAAAATTGTCAGTTTCTAGATATACAAAGCTGCAGGAGACATTCCCCAAAAGACTTGCTGTATTAATTGCCATGCAAGGTGGTTCTAGAAAGCATTGACTCTGGGCAGCTGAAAACAAATGCAAACTACATTTTTCAGTTTTTTTTGGAAAAAACATTTGCAAAAAAGTATCCTTTTCAATGCATTTCAATATTATGAGCTACTCTGTGTTTGTCTATTTCATACAATCCCCCAAAAAGGTGAAAACATATGAGAGGAATGTACATTTTGCAAGGCGCTGTACAGTTGCGATAGACTGGCTGTCTTCATGTTGTTGATGATAGAAACCTGAGAAAAACCATTTGCACTCAATTTCTCCCAGAGATTAGGATGTGATGCATACCATTTCAAGTTAAAGTAATAATCTTACAATCCTACAGCCCTAATCTAAAAACATGATTACAATTAATAGCCTTTGGCTGATCTGTGTTCATGACACAGCTCACCAGAGCATGCATTTGTCTGGAGCGACTCAATGTTCCAGTGCAGCTGTTAACGCTGCTCCCTCCCATCTTCGACTACAGACCACAGCAACAGAAGGATGGAGAACTTAAAAGATCAACCTCTGAGACTGTACTTCACACCTATTCCTACCCGCTTGACACACAATGATGCTTGCACGCACACACATTTGTCTGCCTTGCTGTTTTCACACACAACCACACAGCTGCCTGGATGCTTAAGATAAGGAGCAGGAGCTGTGAGAAGAGGAGTAGGGAGGTGGATGGGTGTGTGTGTAGTTACTGAGTTTGTGTGTTTTTCTTTTAATTTGTTGGAGGAGGGAGCTACTCCACAGGACGTCCTGAGCATTAAGCTATACGTCATCGTGTGTACTTCACTGATCAGACCCACCATCCATTAAAACACACATCAAATATCAATAATAATAGGGGGGGGGGGGGTACAGTGGCTGATACTCTAAGCAATGCCACTGGTTGAAAAACAGTCGCAGCGGTCTCATCAAGTCAAAGCGCCTGAAGATGCAGTGAGCAGCAGAAGTCTATTGATGCGACTGCTTTTCCATTTTCCTAATGATGGCTCGATAGGAAAAGAAGGTCTTCTTGGTATTGATTTTCCTCCTGGCTCTGTGTGTGTGTGCGTACATGTGGCTGTGTTTGTGAAGGAGGTCTCAGCAGAGTCCTTCCTAATGGGATGTGTTTGCATACAGGAGGGGGAGCTGGGAAACAACAGTGCAACCAAAGGGAAGAGCAGAAGGGGAAAACAAGGACCCTTCCCAGTCCAAGTATGGGATAAACATGGTCAACACACCCATTAACATACACATGCCTTGTTGCACCCCTTTGAGGCTGATGAAGTTCCTTTTGGACACCTTTGCTTGAAGGATGTGTTTTTGATGTCAGAGCAAACCACGTCCTGTAGAGAGGTCCAGCCTCATGTATGCGTGAGGTTTGCTTTGAGATTATGTTGATGGTCACATCTACTTCATGTACGCTCTCCTTTCATCTTGTTTACTGGCCTAGTGTGGTCTTGAAAGCTGAAAATGTAAAGACTGGGATAACACCTGGCACATTGCCTAGCTGGAGCAGGTGCAACCAGAAAAGGAGATAAGGAGAACCTGCAGACAGATCTGTGGATCAACTAAAAAAAATGGTTTACAGGTTAGGTTTTCCTTTTTTTTTGATTGGGGGCACAGCTGCTTAACACAGGACCCCAGTGGGTGTGGGTGGCCCTCTTTGTGTGGGATTAGAGTGTGTAAGTCGGCACTAGTGCCAGGGCTCCTGTGCGACATCGTGGAAAATCCTCCTCTGCGGTTTCCTGTGGGTCTCCATTATCAGGCCTCGTGGATAAACCAGCTTTTCCCCCCTACTTCCTGGCTCTCTTCCTCCCCTTTCACCCCACTTCCCCTCCCACACTCTTCTCAATCACATGAATCACTGCTACCATGTAGAGGGCGACAGGCTAGAAGGAACTATACCACTCTCCTAAATCACATTTAGTCACACTGTTCAGTGTGTTTCACTCCACAGTGAGCTCATTTCTTCTCTTTTGTACCAATGCTGGTTAGTCACAGGCATCAGTGGGGATATTATCTTATTAGCTCGGACAGTCTGCTGTACATAGAGTATGACTTAAGACAAATGTTGAGTCACTTCAAGATGAGGTCATTCATTCCCTCCGAAATCGGTCAGGATGAAGCTAGTTCCAATCGGACTTCCTTGGCAAGCTTGTGTACAGTATATTCATATCCCATAAACATTTTAATACTTGTAAAAATAAAAAAAGAAAGCTATTTAATTAGGATTTGTCATATAGTAATACATAATTGTGAATTGGAAGGAAAAGGATACATGGTTTGCAAAATGTTTTAAAAATAAAAATCTAATTTGTGGTATGCATCTGTATTGAACCCATTATACTCTGACACCTTTAATACTGTTTAATTACTTAACTAGTCAAGAGAGTCAATTTGTGTGTAATTTAATCTCAGTTTTTTCACTGTTCCCCGAGAACAGTGAACAAACAGTATCATGAAGACCAAGAAACATAACCAACAGGTCAGGAAGAAAACTGTGGAGAAGTTCATAGCATTGTTAGGTTATAAAACAATACGCAAAGAAAATTCTGAAAATGCAAAGATTGTGCCCTAAGTTCAAACCTACCAATACACAGCCTTCCATCGAAACTGACAGGCCGGGCAAGGAGAGCAATAATCATAGAAGAGGCCCAGTGTAACTCTGGAGGAGCTGCAGAGATCCACTGCTTGGGTTTGTGATTCTACCAATTGGGCAAATATCAGTTGTGCACCTCATATATCTGGCCTTTATGGAGATATCACCACCCTGAAAACACCATCCCCATGAGAAAAGGTGGTGTGTGGATGGTTCTCTTCAGCACTGACAGAGACACTCATCTAAGTCGATGGGAAGATGGATGATGCAAAATATAGGGACAATTCTGGAAGGAAACCTGTTAGGTACTGCAAAAGACTTCAAAATCAGGTTCCCTTACCAGAACAACAACTCTAAACATACAGATACATAGAATGGTTTAGATCAAAGCATAATTAGCTGTTAGAATAGCAGAGTTAAACTCCAAAACAACTGAAGCTTTACAAAATGAGAAAAACGTCGAGATTTATGCACTTTGGGTGCAAAGCTAAAGTAGCAATTAATGGAAAGAGGTTTTAATTATTGTGACTCTTCAAATCCTCACTGTCCAACATTCTAGATACGTGGCTGTGATTGTAATGATGAATGCTGATACACAGGGAATGTTGGATTATAATGTTTAACCTATTGTGTCTGTGATTTTGAACTAGTGTAAAAATAATAAACTGAAAACTATTAAAGTTAACAAGCAGTTTTAAAGTTTCAAAGCTTTGGTTAAACCCATTCAGGCCTGGTATCTTAAAAGCTCCAGTGTTTAAATCCTTTTATCAGTGGCCAAATGACTCTTGGCAACCAATGTTGTTGCTAGGACAACATCAACAAACACGGACCTGATGTTGATGATGATGATGAGGGCTGAAAGATGGCTTCTCGTTAACAAACACACCAGCTACATCAGACACGGAGTGAGTTACAGATCATTTTCTTAATTTCAGATGATTGAAGGGTGGTAAAGTAAAAAAAGAGCCATGTTATTAAGATGCATGTTCAAAGGTATAGCAATGAAAGGACTGAAAATGATGAAACATGAAGGGTGGAGGGTCCAAACATGTCTGATGATGCAGTCTTCTAAAATATGTCCATAATAAATCTTTCTACAAGCTTGAATCAGTTCTGTGCTCACTGAGAGCACTGATCTATAGCATAGATCATCGTGCCTTCCAGGGAAGATAGGGCTGTTGTTTGCTACAGGACGTGACACAAAGCATGTGTGAGGGCCCTGATAGAGAGTCAGAGGCCGATGAGAAAAGGAAAGAAAATAAAGAGAGGGAGGAAAGGGAAGCACTTAGGTGTGCTCAA
Source organism: Crenichthys baileyi (assembly GCA_036173005.1). Lineage (NCBI taxonomy): Eukaryota > Metazoa > Chordata > Actinopteri > Cyprinodontiformes > Goodeidae > Crenichthys > Crenichthys baileyi. The sequence goes on along the minus strand of JAHHUM010000415.1, from coordinate 220,757 downwards.
TATCCCATCAGCACCCAATACCCATCTAGGGCATGGAAAAACACCATCCCTATCATGTACGAGCCCCATAACTCAGTTTGCTCAAGCACACTGAGTGCACTTCGGACTGTAGACAGGAGAGCGGAGATCAAATGTGGATGGATGAAAGCCGGGAAACAATACCGTGGTCCCCGTGTGTCCGAGAGCCAAATTTGCAGCGGCTACGCAAGGTGTTTTTTGTTCTTGAAAACTATCCTCAGATGTTTGATGCAAGACCGAGAGTAGAGAGAGAGAGAGGTGGGGAGAAGTGAGACAAAACAAACAGCAATTAAGGTAGTTTGTGAATCTGCTTGAAAGGCCTTGTGATCCATTCTTTAGGAAACATCTGCTATACTGAGGTACGAGTCCAGGAAAAGACGAATTCCTTCTATGTCTGTAAAACCAACGGTAGCAGTGATGAGCTGCACATTTAACCAGTTCTAACCTAAAAGAGCTTCTCTGAAATTCCAGTCATATTGTTAAAACCAGATAATTACAAACACTGTACAAAAAACAATGACATCAAATCAGAGTAAATGTTTCCTGTTTTAGGTCAGTTATGATTACAAAAACATATTTCTTTTTGCAAAATGGCAAAGTAATGAGAGATTTTTTTATTACTTTATTCAAATTTAGAAGATTAAATGTCTTATTTAGTTCTGGGTAAAATTACCTTTTAATCTGTATGACCTAAAGTCAAACATTTTGAGACTCCTTCCACAAGCCTCTCACAATAGTTTGCTGGGATTATTGGCTTTGTGATGTCCACCCCAAAACATTGACTTTGCTCTCACTTTGTAACAAATTTAGTGGTAAGCACATGGTCTTTTTGGAAGACCCATTTGTGCCCAAACATTACCTTCTTGGCTGATGTGAGATAGTGCTTCAATATTTCCACATAATGTTATTTGATCATGATGACATCTGTTCTGTGCACCACACCATTCTGCAGCAAAACACCCCCACAACATGATGCTGCCAACCCCGTACCTTACAGCTCGAGTAGTGTTCTCAAATATTTACATTTTGTCCATGTATGCATTTGCAAACAAAAATCAGTGATTTTATGTTTTGTTTAAAAAAAAAAGGCTTCTTCCTTTCTGAGTGGCCTTTCAGTCCATGTTGGTACAGGGTAGTGACACTTTCTTACTGGCTTCAGTTAACATCTTCACGAGGATTTTTATGCTTCTTCTCTGGGGTTTATAAGAACGTTTCAAACCAAAACATGTTTATCTCTGATACCCAGAACCTGTCTCCTTTCTGAATGTTATACTGGCTGGACATTCCCATGTTGTTTATACTTGTATATAATTGTTTGAGCAGATGAACGTGGTACCTTCAAATCCACATCACCCAAGGAAACAGCATGATTGAGATGTTGTCTTAGAAGACATCCACCAGTGTGGCATTGAGTTAACTTATCAGAGGCTTACATACTCATGACATCATCATTTGGGGTTTCCCAATTTGTTTAAAGCCATAGTCAAAGGCATCGAAAAATGGTGTTGTGTCTTAATCTACCTATGTAAATATCTGGTTTTAACTGTATGTCTTTATATTAAGTGGCATCATCAACACACTCACAATGTGAAGTCCGTGTTTTGCTACACTCAAAAATGTATTCCTGATAAACATTTATAGTCTAAACATCAGCAACGCCACCCCCATCCTTTTGCTTTCAGCAGGAATTTCCAGACAGCTGGCCGATGGAGAATGAGGATAAGGATAAAATTTAGGAATCAGAAAGCTATTGGCAGCACAGACAAGAAATAGTTTTTATAACTTAGAGTAAGTTTAGCATTTAACTCCTCTGCGGGTATAACTGGAAATTCACCATGCCTCTTCCTTCATAGAAGGAATATAAGGAATATAAGTGAAAGCAAAAGCAGAACTGGGAGAAGATCGCTGTAATGTTTACGTCACCAGTCTTTTGAAAAATGCTCCTCTTTGGAAGTTTCCATGTAGTTTTAAATCTGATAAATTTGCAAAAAGTCTACTGGTGTGAGACAGCCAGAGACTAAACCAAAGATTTTCCCTACACTAAGGAAAACCTGAGACACAACCTGTGTGTGTGTGTGTGTGTGTGTGTGTGTGTGTGTGTGTGGGACTGTGTGTGTGTGTGTGTTCCTGTCTTGGCATCACAGTGAGAACCATTTTCCCGATTCCACCATCAAATTGAGGACCGTTGGTACCAAAGTGAGGACATTTTGCTGGTCCTCACGACCTATTTTGCTAACGGTTAGGTTTAGGACTAAGGTGTGAATTGAGTTTAGGTTAAGGTTAGGGTTAGGCATACACTGGTAATGGTTAGGTTTAGGGTTATTGTCAGGGTTAGGGCATAGAGAGGGTTGAAAATGACTGAAAATGAATGGAAGTCAATGGGAGTCAACACATGGTCCTCACTACATATAGCAAAACAAGAGTGTGTGTGTGTGTGTGTGTGTGTTCATATGCATGTCAGTGTGTTTACACTCTATATTTAATGAATCGCCTGCTTTTTGCAGCTCAAAACTGAAGAATGAGGAAAAACTCCAAAATGGCAGCGGTTTGGGAAGGGTATTGCGTAATTAAGAGAATAGAAATCTACAGTCGGCCTTTGTTTTGATGTCAACACTGTAGCTGTTCATCTAGAGGACACACATGCACACATCTTTTGTCTTTCTCTCTGACCTTTCGCCATCTGCTGTAAATACAGTCAACTCAAACATAAAACACTGCACATTTCAGCCACATAAAACAAAACAAGAAAAGAAATGATGGATGTAAAATCTGGAGTGAAACCAAAGCCAACAAGGAAGAGCCTCTAAGTGCAGCACCAGGTCATGCTGTAGACCATATGCTGAGGTGAGCTTATCATGACTTAGTTCAAACAATCTCCAGGGGAAAGAAGTGGTCTGGTTAACAATATACAACAATAAAGTTATATGTGGCTGGCTTGGCTGTGTATGTATTAATAACCATTGAAACTTTTTACATTTCATTACCTTGCAAAGAGAAACATCAATGGATTTTCTTGGGATTCATGTTATATATCAACACAAAGTTGCTCATAATTGTGAGGCAGAAGGTAAATTAAATATGGTTTTCATGTTTTACAAATCAAAACCTGAAAAGTGGAGACTTCCGGCTGAATGGCGGTGGAGTAGGTTGTGTCTTGGCGTGCTCCTGCGGGGTTAGCTGTTATTTTTTTTCGATTATTACCTGGCACTTTTTCTTGACTTCGACTTCAAACAATAAGTAATCTATACATTGAACACTATCTTTTTTTTTTTGGACACTAAAATGCCACCAAAGCCTGTTAAAGGAGGAAATTCGATTCAGTCTCATCTGCGGCCTGCTCCTCGTGGTGAGTCCTCAACCTGTGCTGAGTCGTCTCTGCAATTAGCGATGCCAGCAGTCTTAAACAGGAGCTGCTTGCGGCTCTCCGGGATGACTTTACTGCTATACTTAAAGCAGAGTTTCATGCTGTTCTTGGTGAAAGTCTTTCTTCGATTAAGTCCGAGCTGCTATCCTTCGAGAAGGAATTGTCCTTTGGCCTCACTGCGGTGCAGGAGAGTTTTACGGGGCTAAACGTAACGGTTGCTGAGATGGAGAAATCCCTATCCACCTGCACTGATGACATCGTTAGCCTCCGGAAGACAGTAGACAGCCTTACTAAAACTGTGGCACAGTTGGAGGATAAATGTGATGACTTGGAGTCCCGGTCCCGGCGTCAGAACATCCGCATCTTTGGTGTCCCGGAAGATGACCCTTTATCAGCTTCGACGGCTGCGGTCTCTCGGTTGCTAAAGGAAGCCTTTGGTTTCGCGGAGGCACTGTTGTTAGACCGCGCTCACCGTATCCCGATCCCTAAACCCAAGGCAGGTGAGCGCCCCCGCCCCCATCGTAGCTAAGCTACCATTACTACACTGACTGTGTGAAAATCCTGTCGAAGGCAAGGGAGGCCTGCAGCGGATTAAGATGAACGGTAATGACTATCTTTGTCTTCCCCCGATTATACTGTCAGGACGGCCCCGTGCACGGGCAGCCTTTACAGATTGCCTCCGCCGGCTCCGTGGCATTGGGGGGTCCGGTTCGGCTGGCTTCGTTCCGGCCCGATTGCGGATTACCCATGGTGGAACTACGCGAGTTTTCACCTCTCCCGAGGGGGGCTAATATCTACATCGGGTCTATTACAAGTGAGAGCTATAATCACAAGGATTTGTTTCACATTCTGGGACTTTGATTTGTCTGGTTAAGTATTATTTTCATATTAAGCAGAATGGGAAAGAAAGGCAGAAAAAAAGAGAATGTTGATTTCCTAGAATAGTGCTATTTGTATATTTAATTTTCTCTGTATTCTGCTGACTCTGCAGGAGTCGCCTAGTATCAAAGGGAGCTTTTTTGTTGTTGTTGCGCTGTTTGGCTGTAAGGATAAGTTTTCTAGTGGCTCATGTTGGAGTCTGCACGGTCCCTTCATTTGGGGAAGGGCAGAGTGCAAGTAAAGGGTGGGGGAAAATGATTGTATATGGTTTTTTTTTTTTTTTTTTTTTGGCCCTTCTTGGGGATGGAGGGGGTGGCAATATCTTTCAACTTCTGTTATAAACAACTGGTCGCATGTCCGTTGATTTGAAAGCTTCTTCAGCTCCTGATTCCTAAGTTGGAATGTTAAAGGTCTTAATAGTCCAGTGAAACGATCTAAAATAAACTCTCATCTGAAGCGCCTAAACCCTGATATAGTATTTCTACAGGAAACACATCTGCAGAATGCAAATTGGTCCAGGCTCAAATATTCATGGGTTGGAGAGATTTACCACTCGGGCTTCAACTCAAAAGGTAGAGGAGTAGCCATATTATTTAATAAAAAGGTTCATTTCACAGCATCAAAAATAATGCGAGACACAAATGGCAGATTTCTTATAATTGCAGGTAGTCTGTTCCACACCCCTGTTTTATTAGTGAACATTTATGCGCCCAAACTTTGATAATCCTGATTTTAAAAATAATCTATTTTAGCACACTTCCTTTTCTTGACACTCATTTGTTGATTCTAGCTGGGGACTTGAACTGTGTAATGAACCCAGCATTTAATCGCTCCTCATCTCGGGCCTTTACGCAGTCAAATATGTCTAAATCAATTTCGGATTTTATGACCCAAAATGGGTATGTAGATCCATGGGGGTTTCACGTTAATCCACTAACAAAGACGTATTCTTTTTTCTCTCAGGTACACCAGTCCTATTCCCGCATAGATTATTTTTTTATTGATGGCTCTTTAATGCACAGAGTCACATCTTCTGAATACTATCCGATTATTATTTCTGATCATTCCCCTTTAAGCCTTGATATAAATTTCATGAATAAACCCCATTCTTGCCCTTGCTGGAGATTTAATAGTCTCCTGTTATCAGATGACCCATTCAATAAATTTATCCTATCAACAATTGATGATTTCCTTACGTTTAACAAGAGCGACACAATTTCTTTCTCATTATTATGGGAATCATTAAAAGCCTATCTTCGGGGTCAGATTATTTCTTTTTCAGCTAATGTTAATAAAAATATACATGCTAAGATATCAGAAATATCAACAAAAATTAAGGAAATCGACAGGCAAAATGCCACTTATCCGTCATTCGCTTTACTGAAGCAACGACTGGATCTTCAAACTGAACTTGATCTCCTAACAACATCTGATGTGGAGTGTCTCTTGATTAGATCTCGAGCCTCTTATTAGGAGCATGGAGAAAAAACCAAGTAGGCTCCTGGCGCACAACTGAAACAAAAAGCTAGCTCTCGTACAATATCACAAATCAAGGATCAGTTAGGCAATCTCGTTCCGATGCTTTTTCTATCAATGACATTTTAAAAAATTTTTATTGTAATCTGTATAAATCTGAACTACAATCGGCTCGGATGAGTTATTTGCCTTTTTTTTAAAGAATATTGACATCCCTAGGATAAATAAATTGGTTTCTGATCAACTTGATGCTCCATTAAATTGGAAGAAATTTTTACATCAATCAATAATATGGCAGGAGTGGGTAGGCCCCCGGCTCGGACGGATTTCCTGCCGAAGTTTTTAAGAAATTTAAAGACAAAATAGCCCCTTTCTTCTCGAGGTCTATAATGAGTCCCTGGGGCGGGGCCTGTTGCCCCCCCCCCCTGGCTCAGGCTTCAATTTCTCTCCTGTTGAAGAGGGGTAAAGATCCCACTGCTTGCGAGTCTTATTGGCCCCTGTCGCTCTTAAATGTGGATTTTAAGATTTTAGCTAAAATACTCGCAACTCGGCTTGAAGCCTTGTTTCCTCAGATTATTTCGCATGAACAGAATGGATTCATCAAAGGTCGTCATTTGTTCTTTAATATTCGTACATTATTGAATGCAATTTTTTCAGCTCATTCCCCCACGTCTCCGGAGGTGATAATTTCTCTTGACGCCGAGAAAGCCTTTGATCGAATAGAATGGGAGTACCTCTTTGCCGTTCTCAATAGGTTTGGTTTTGGAGGGAGGTTTTTGGCCTGGATCAAGCTACTTTATTCATCGCCTCAGGCTTGTATTGTCACTAACTCCGTCCGATCTGATTATTTTCCGTTGGGACGTGGTACTAGACAGGGTTGTCCTCTTTCTCCTCTCTTGTTTGTGTTAGCCATTGAACCTCTTTCTGCTTCGCTAAGATCACTCTCTTATTTTCATGGAATTATCCGCTCTGGTGTTGAACTTAAACTGTCCTTAAATCCAGACGACCTTCTCTTGTGTGTTTCGGATCCTTTACATAGTCTTCCTCCAATTTTGGATGTTCTTGAGAAATTTGGATCTTTCTCTGGCTACAAAATTAATTTGCTTAAAAGTGAATGCTACCCAGTAAATTCATTGGCTTTGGAACTTAGGCATCCTGACATTCCTTTTGGACTCAGCCCCTCAGGGTTTAGGTACTTGGGAATTAATATTACACGTACTTTGCCCTCAATGTTTTCTCAGAATTTTGCACCCCTAGTTTCTCAAATCGCATCAGATTTTCAGAGATGGAACTCTCTCCCGCTTTCACTGATTGTCAGGATTAATGTTATTAAAATGAATGTTCTACCTAGATTTCTTTATTTATTTCAATGTATCCCTCTATTCTTGCCTAAACAGTTCTTCAAGTCCCTGGATCAGATGGTTTCTTCATTTTGTGGAACAATAAGGCCCCCAGATTGAGGCTTTCTCTATTGCAACAGTTCACCACAAGTGGTGGTCTTTCCTTACCCAATTTTGTAATGTATTACTGGTCTTCACATATTCATAAATTGATTTATTGGCTAGATTTACCCAATCTGATCTGGTGTAAACTTGAAAGTCAATCAATTTCTACATCTTTTTCACCTGCCTCAATTATCTATTCATCACTACCAATTAAACTATCCTCTGTTATTACAAATCCTATAGTGCTCTCTACACTTAAGATCTGGTCACAATTTAGGTCACATTTTAAATGTATGTCTCTCTCTAATAAAATGCCGATATTAAAAAATCATATATTTTCTCCTGCGACCACTAATGTTGGCTACAGAGTTTGGCATGAGAGAGGCATTTGTACAATGAGAGATCTCTACAAGGATGGTCTATTTCTTAGTTTTTCAGAGTTGTCCTCTAAATTTAGCCTACCTACTTCTCATCTGTTTCTCTATTTCCAAATTAGACATTGTGTTTCTTCGTTGTTCCCAAATTTTCAAACTCTTCCTGTTGACCCACCATGGGTCGACCTTCTAATTCTGAAACCCAATTTGAAATCACCTCTTTCTAATGTATATAGAAAGCTTATAAGAATGGAGCCCGATTCGTCGGGTAAAGCCAGAACTCTTTGGGAATGTGAATTGGGTGCTGAACTGTCTGATTCATGGTGGGATAAAGTTATTCTCAGTATACGCCAAAGCACACCATGTGCCAGGTTACAGCTTGTACAGTTTAAAGTGATAAACAGAGTCCACTTCTCAAAATCCCGTCTATCAAAAATGTTTCCTTCGATTTTGGACCAGTGTGACAGATGCCGGGCCTCTCCCTGCAACTTAAGTCATATGTTTTTCTTTTGCCCGAGCTTACAAAAATTTTGGAACTATGTTTTTTCCATACTCTCAGGGGTTTTTGGAATCCAGAATTCTCTGATGAGTCCACCTTTACTGTTTTCCTCTCATCCTGGAGAGTTACGGTGTGGAGAAATCCCAAAGAAGCGTACCACCGAGACTGTTGCATGCCCAGAGTGAAGCATGGGGGTGGATCAGTGATGGTTTGGGCTGCCATATCATGGCATTCCCTTGGCCTATTACTTGTGCTAGATGGGTGCGTCACTGCCAAGGACTACCGAACCATTCTTGAGGGCCATGTGCATCCAATGGTTCAAACATTGTTTCCTGAAGGCGGTGCCGTGTATCATGATGACAATGCACCAATACACACAGCAAGACTGGTGAAAGATTGGTTTGATGAACATGAAAGTGAAGTTGAACATCTCCCATGGCCTGCACAGTCACCAGATCTAAATATTATTGAGCCACGTTGGGGTGTTTTGGAGGAGCGAGTCAGGAAATGTTTTCCTCCACCAGTATCACGTAGTGACCTGCCACTATCCTGCAAGAAGAATGGCTTAAAATCCCTCTGACCACTGTGCAGGACTTGTATATGTCATTCCCAAGACGAATTGACGCTGTATTGGCCCCAAGAGGAGGCCCTACACCATACTAATAAATTATTGTGGTCTAAAACCAGGTGTTTCAGTTTCATTGTCCAACCCCTGTATATTTAACATTAGGCAAGTCTCTCTTTTGGGCCCACTTTTTTGCAATATTTACACCCACCTGGACAGATAATTAATTAATTGTATAGTACTTATCAGTTCTATGCAGATGACAATCAGCTGTACAGCTCATTCAAACAAGTGTTCTTCAAAAAGTCTGATTTACTTGAAGACCGAAAAAAAAATTCCAAACTAGTTAAGAAATAAATTGCTTTAACTCCAGGAAGCTCGAGTGTCGCTTTATTGCTGTAGAGCATGGTCCCCGATGATCAGGCAACAGACTGGTCATTTGAATTTGCCGTCAAGCCGTTAAGTAATTCAGGTGTTGCTTATACCAAACAATGTCTTTTCAGCATCACTTAAAACTTTACCAAAATGTTTTTAATCATTAGAATGATGATAAAAAACTAAGAACGTTTTTATCAAAACAGGAACTTTAGATGTTTAGTTTTGCTTTTATTTCCGCTCTTCTAGGCTATTGTTTTTGTATCAGCAAAAAAGAACCAAAACTCTGCAGCAATACTCTTAAGTAGAATAAACAGATGACTTCATATCACTCCATTTATAATGCTTTTATAATGGTTACCTGTTTACAGTTTTATCACCCTGATTTTAACCTTCAGGGCCTTGCATTGACATGCTCTTTTCTGTATTGCTGAATTGTTAAAGCAACATCCTCCAACCCGAGCCCTCAGGTCCTCAATCCATAATCTGTTAATAGTCGCAAGGACCAAATATAAAACTTGAGGGGATTGCTCTTTTCAAACTGTTGTGCCTCGACTGTGGAACAAGTTTCCTTTGTTTTCACATTGTCTTAAGATTCTGGATCAATTTAAAAAACAGCTGAAGATGTTCTTATTAAAATAAGCATTTCATTTTCCTGTTACTTTATTGTTTAATAAGGTTTTGTCTTTTTACCCTATATGTTCCGTCTTTGTGAAGCAGGTTGTGAATCTTTATCTGTGAAAGTGCTATTTAAAGAAAATGTACAATTTACTTATTTCTCTTCTCTCTAATACCCTTAAATAAAATGCACTACAACTATTTATTTCTGAAGTTATTTAATTAGTAAACAGATATTTAATCTTATTTAATCTCAGTATTAATGCAGCTACATGTCCCCCCTGTAAATAATGTAGGGGAACATGTTATAGTACAAATAAAACAAAAATTGAACTTTTTGGCCTATATACAAAATGCTATGTTTGGGGTGTAAAACATTGCACATCACCCTGAAACACCATTCCAATGGTGACACATGATGATGGCAACATCATCACATGGAGATTATTTTTTCCACAGAAACAGGGAAGATCATCAGAGCTGATGGGAAGACAGATGGAGCTAAACAAAAGGCAAACCTGGAAGAAAACCCGTTAAAGGCCACAAAAGACTTGGGACTGGTAAATGGCCTGCACCTGTATAGCGCTTTATCAAGTCCCCAGAGACCCCGAAGCACTTTATATTACAATCAGGCATTCACCCAATCATACGCACATTTATACACTGACAGTGGTAGGCTACATCGTAGTCACAGATGCCCTGGGGTATACTGTCAGAAGTGAGGAAAACAACCCCTTCCATACAACCGCAGCTTCGGTGGAATGGTCTAGATCAAAGCATTTCCATTTGTCATGATGGCCTACTCAAAGTCCAGACCTAAGTCCGATTAAGAATCTGTGGCAATCATGAATGTTTGCTGGTGCTGTCCATCCACTCTACCTGAGCAGGACCTGTTTTGCAAAGGAGTTCATAAAACTAGATCTTGTTTCAAGACATTTTAACTGTTAAGTATTCTAAAAAGCACTTCTCGTTTAATTTTGTTGCACTTCAGTTTTATCTCCCTGCAGCTCAAACATAATTCTGCTGTACTTTGCCCTCCGATATGTACAGTGTGAGTCATGCATCATTATGTTTGGGCTGTGCAAAGAAGAAGTAAATCACTCTTTGTTTATTCACTGTAAAATGTGAGACACAAAGCGAACAAGCAAACGCTGAAGAGATTCAATAATCCCAGTTAGCTCACGGTTTTCAAGCCGAAATGTGTGTTCCCTTCAGGATTCCTACTTCTTCAGAGTGTTTACCGGAACATCTACAGATTAAATTCCAAGATCATAACGCAACAGTCAAAATTCAATTCTGTAAACATTCTCAATAGGAATTTTGGAGTCAAATACAGGCATTTGGCCTCCCTTATCTAAAATTTATAAACTACATGAAGAGGTCAAGCGATAAAATGCCAGTCTTCAGCTCCAAAATGTCAAACAAAAAGTTATACCATAATAAATGTTGAAGCAATATGTTGGATTCCATATTGACAAAATGCAACATGTTCACCATATTGTTTATGTCTTTCTTTAACACACAGATCCATTAAATAAAATCATTTTCGATGCAAACCTGGAATTTGCATGCGTTTATCTTTTTCTATGGGGTGTTGTTTTGTTAAATGTGGCTACATTTACAGGGAAAGATACAGAGTAATTCGGTCTGCAGCAGGACATTTAGACAACATCGGCCAAAGGAAAGATCCATCTGTCTGTTTCTTGCTAAGGGGAGACACACACACACTCACACCTCCCTTCACCAGCTGGATCTGAGAAAGCAGCACTTGGGGAACAGTTGACACTCTGATCTCTTTAATGGTTACATCCTCCACACCCAGCACCCAAGACACTCAGAAACACACGCTTTGATTAGTTCAAAACGTCTGACAGAAAAAATACATATTGCAACATTCCCTACCCCTGATTTGCAACACACACTCACTCATTCATGGACGCAAACACATACGTGCACATACGCTAAAACCACCCCCACCATGCAATCAGAGGCTCAGAATAGGAAGGAGGGAGAGGAAGCGACTCTGCATTCACAGGCTGGGAACAAGGAGAAGGAAAAACAGCCGGAACCTGGAATTTATGGAGGAAAAAACAGCAGCCATCCAAAAATACCCTGCAACCATCTCCTCAGATAAACAGAAATATCATTACTCTCATCCTCCTGCTCAGGAGTGTTCCTTGCATACTTCCTTTATCTCATCCTCTGCTCTTCAGCTCAGCTTCTGGCAACTCAGCCTCAATTAAGGAAACATTTGTTGTTGAAGCTTAGCATCTGCCCACTGTCCAAAGTAAAAGGTTTTCTTCTGGTTGAACAATTTCATTTTACACCATCAGGCTTAAAGATAACAGGTTAAGTAGGGATTTGTATTGCTTGCAGCAGAAAGTGTTGTATTCTGAAGCTCTTCCAATACACAGAGGCATGGATGCCTTCTGAAGAAAAGCTAATAATTGGTAATCATAAAGATCTGTATCTTTAAGAAGACTTAGATGAAGCAAGTTGCCAGATCAGTGGACAACATGCTGACAGAGCCCTTCCTGTTGTTAGGAGGTGGGGGTTCATGACCTGAGGTCATTTCCTTTGACCTCTTCTTCCTAATTGATTCAATTTCCAAGCCATTGGTCCTCTATTAGGATGTTCCAACAGAGCCATACCTCATTTTCAACATCCTTTTCTTTTGTCTCCAAAAGAAGAGACACATTTCATGCTGTCTTCTTTGAAAAACCTTGTGTGTCCAGACTGTGTGCTCCTATCAACATGTGATACCAGTTAAATGAAGACTTCCCTCCTCGTAATTCTCCTTTCAGAAGTGGCCATAACCTTTAAACGACACAATTAACCTTTAAGGGACGTAAAGACGTCTGATGTGAAACTCAGGCAGCGTGCTGAAGATGCTGGATTGTAAAGCAAAAAACAATGGAAAAAAAGTGGAGCGTGAGTCATCACCAGTTTACCTGAACTAAATGACAACATACAGAAACGTAAACTGACGTATGTCTAAAAAAAAGTCTCATGGTTGCCCTTGTTTGACATCCAACTGGTTTGCATTCAAAAGAAATTGGAGCTATATTTCAGATGGAAATAGGCGTCATACAGATGAGTCCGATTTTGACTACATGAGTGAGTGAATCTTGTAAAGAGCCTTGAGATTCATTGCGAATTTGAATTGAAATGAACTAAACTGAACTGAATTATATTAAATTGAATTAAATTGAATTTAGTCAACCGTTTGGTTTTCATGGGATCCAAAATGTAATATGACCAATTTTCTTTAAAGTTCTTTCTAACTTATGTCAGTAGTGCTTCAGGAAAAAACAAGTTTTCAATATACGACAATTTCGGCATACAATTTAAAACCGTTTCTCAATAGGACTTAGCTTTTCAGTTTATTATGTTGTGTCAAAAAAACTAAGATGAAAGTAAATTAATTATGTTTCACATTTTAATTCAGAAGTTATAATCTCCAAGTTAGAATCTAGAAGAATTGACAAAAAGAATTTGGAGTGCAAAAATATGAGATTTTTCACCAACCCTGAGCCCCAGATTCAATATGGCTGCTTTGTATATAAAATGGTGATCTCATGGTTTAAAAAAAGTAATTATTTATAATTATGCTTATAATGGAAGAATCCCTTACTGAGCACGTTTGAAAGCAAATAATGCAGAGAACTGCATTACTAGTAGTTTGTATGGTTTGTAGTTTTTAGCCTGGTCAATAAGTCAATGACTATCAATTGGCAAATGCCACTGGTTTTTTAACTTGGAACATGAATGTGATCAAATTTGGTTTGATGTTTGATCCGAGTTTCTGGCTTCTGGGGTATATTTAATAAATAAAAAGGAAGCGGTTTTTATTTACCAAACAAATGCCAATATTTCTAAACCACAAAAGCCTGCCCAAGTACCACTAGTGTTACATATTCAACAGTGTAAGAGAACCATTGATCTATGTGATTCAAAAAGATCTAAATAAAAAAAAGGAAAATCTCACAAATTGTACAGGTTGAATATATAAAAGGAAATGCAAGATATTTATAGAGCATTTTTAATTTCTATATTCAATACAGGATTTACATATATATAGCATGGTGGATGATGTTTACTTCTTACAAAGGGGATACCTGTTATGCAGTGAGATGGCAAACAGGAACAAGTTTCCCTTTTTGAAATGCCATTAGGTTTATCTTCTAAAACGTGCAACTCTGGAATGATTAGTTGGTCCTGGTCTAAATGAAGATGGCACAAGAATTATCTGCTGCAGGTGTCATAGTTTATAAGTTGTGCTTATAAACGTTTAACATAAATTCACTTTAAAAGTCCTGAGCAGGGGGAAGGCAAAAGCGCAGGGGCAGGGGTCAAATGCACGGCCACAGTCCTCGATGCCGGCTATCACAGATTCAAGTCCCAGCCCACTGACCTTTGCTGCATGTCTTCCCCCTCTCTCCACTCCTTTACTGTCAGCTCACTGTCAAAAAAGAGAAATTAAGGCCTCTAGTGCCACAAAAAAAAGTTTTAAAAAGTCCGGAACAATCCTTGTGAGACTACAATTTCAAAAATATTTGCCAAAATTCAACATGTAATTAATAAAACAGCAGAACTTTATAAGTATGAGTGCACATCTTCTTATGTAAACAGACATCTATAGAAGAACACGTGATCATTATTTACCCAAACCATGTGTGACGCCTCTGATAGGCTCCATCTGACCACTATTTTGCCTAGAGGTAATGCCTGCTTTATTTGAAGACTAATCGTCCAACAGGGAGACAGTGGAAAACACAACTCCAGCTCGCATATGGGAATGTCGTTTAAAAAAATATATGAAGACCCCTAAAAACACTTTATCTGCAGAGAATTATGAGCTCATTGGAGATTCTGATATCCTGATAACTGTTCATTCCTTCTCTTACATTTATTGAAATTCATGCTTCCAGCTTCATAAAAAAGACAAGCCTTCCGAAAACCATTACGTTTTTGTCGAATTTGTCAATTTGATATTTGTTCTAATCTTCCATAAAAGGTTGCTACTTGAGCAACAGACCACTCTGCAGTTCACAACTGCTATTTGCTTATTCTTCCTTTCTCCTACACTGTTGGCGCTCGGCCTGAAGTGGTAAAATCACTTGCAGGGGATGTTCCATAAATTACCTTAATCTCATGTTTGCTTAGATATGCTTGTTTTACAAACACTTCTAAATGTGTGGATTAATTCTGTTTGGAAGTTAGAGCAAAAAACTAGAGGAAAAAAAATCTTTCCTGAAGTAAAACATCACCAATTTGCTGATGCTGCAGTTCCTGTGACTCACGCTGTGGCTCTCTCGCTTTCACTAAGTGGTGTCTTCATCTGTAGAAGTTTCTGTTTATTAGTTCAAGTGTTTGACATTTTCCCAACGCAACGTCTAACTCAAACAAGCCTGCCCTTAGCATGCTGCTTTAATCACAAACCCCGCTTTTAAGGTAAATACAAGCATCAGCTTGTCCGACAGGCATTTTTCCTAAACTGAGTTTGTGTTTACTGGATATGACATGTCTGATGCGTGTGTGCACATGTACAGGTTCATAAGAATTTGTGTGTGTGTCAGTCGCACTCAGCGTTATTACAAAGAGCCAATAGGAGCGAAGGACCACACTCTAGCACATCCTGTTTGACTTGACCTCAGAGGATATTCTCCTTTCCCAAGCAAACAAACCGCTGGCTTTTTGGATCGTACCAACGTCGGAGGGGAAGGGAGGGGACAGCAGCCAGGAGATTTCTCTGGTGGGGAATCAAAGGGTAGAACTGATGTTTAATTTTTGTTGGCAATATTGAAAGAAAATCATAGAAAGTATTGCAAAGATTTTAAAAGAAACTAGCTAAAGCTTCCTAGTATTTCATCCCCCATATATTATTAAGCACTCCTGTATTGGATGACAAATCAAAGAGAAGACATGTTCTTAATGTTCAAAATGAGTGATGGAATAAAAGCTTTCTGTCTGGCTTTGTGCGTTTAGCTGTAATAAACAAAAAATGTCTCTGAAACATAGGTTACTCTGAAACTGTGTGATGCTTTTTCAGAGCAAAGAATGATGGTCAAGATCAACTATGCAACTTTGCAAATCAGTTCACTTTATTTTCTGTGAAATGTCAAATACAAAGATAAAATGTGTTGTCTGAAGACAAGTAAAGTGTAATTTTAAATTGTCTTCCATGAAAACCATTTGCATCAAAGATTCTTTAACAGATATGAAAGTTCCCAGTGTATTACCCTGTGTATTAATAAACTTGCCATGCATTCAGAAATGCTAACTTTTTTTACTACACCCTGATAACTGCCAAGATTGTTTGTCTCTTTTTGAAGATATTACAAAATTTCATAAAACCCCTCACACCATTAAACGTGTAACAGAGATCATTTTTCCATATCAATACAGGGTTTAGTATTCTGATGTGGCAACGTCTCAGTATAAGTTTCTGTTTGCCATAACTACTGCTCTATGCATTTTTCTAATCTCTGAACATAACCCAGATTACATTGTTTAAAGAAAGATTAGCAAATACAGAACCCTGTATAGTTTTTTATACCCCTGGTAAAGATGTGTAAAAATAGTTGTTTTATTGCAGGAGCAAAATCTCACACTAGAAGTATGTAAAAAATCTGCATAACAGGACACACACTGTCCAAAAAGTTCCACTTTTGTCTTGTCAGTCCACAGAACATTTTTCCAAAAGTCTTAGGGATTATCAACATGTTTTGGCAAATGTCAGACAAGCCTTTTTGTTCAGCAGTGGCTTTCCCTTTGAACTGAACACTGATTTTAACTGACATCGTGCCTTAGATGTTGTTCTGGGTTCTTTTATGACCTCTTAGATGAGCGGTCAATGCCCTCTTGGAATAATTTTGGTAGGCGACCACTCCTGGTAACCCTCACCACTGTCCCTTGTTGTGCATAATGGCTCTCACTGTGATCTTCTGTAATCTTAATTTTTCCAAAGCTTGAGAAATGGCTTAGTAACTCTTTCCAGATGGATTAATTTCACTGAATTTGCTTCTCATCTGTTCTGAATTTCTTTAATTCTTAAACTATGCGCAAATTACATAATAACAAAATGTAATTGTTCAGCAAAAAAAAATAAGGTCCCATTCACTTTTAGAAGAATTTTTAAAAATGTTTCGGGACTGAATTTTAAAATTAAATGTTAGTAGCATTGATGGGTGGCATTGGTCACGTTTGCAAACAATTTAATTTGGATTAAAATAGTATTTAACAAACCAAAGGTCAGCTAGAAGCATCTTAAGAATCTGTTTGTGTCAACTGGGCTTGTTGAGTGTATTTTAGGGCCACCTTCTTAAATTAAATAACATTTAACTAAACCTTTTGCCTGAATGATGCGCCATGGCCCATCTGACACCACTGAACCACTGACATCCCCCCCCGCGCTCTATTTGTATCTGATTACTCCACTGTTGGTTAAGCCCCCAACTCCCGTCAGTCTCCCCCTGGTGTTTTCCTGGGCCGAAGGTGGGCCGGCCTGATGCGGCTGCCTGGAGACTACTGGGATTAAAGCTGCAGACTGACACTAATCTCATTGTGGTTGAGGCTTTGGAGAGGCAGTGCATACACCCACTTCACTTTCACTACCCAAACACTCTCGCATTTGTGGCACCAGTCCGCTGGGGCTTTCAACACCTGGGGAGGGATTTGTGTAGTAGATTGTTCCTGCTTATTGCTCATCTCATGGGTGATTTGATTGGATGTTTTAACAGCTAAAACGTGATTCCCTAAAAATCTAAATTTAGGATGGTCTAAATCCAAATAAACACCCTTAAAAAAGGTGTATTTGTTTCAATATTAAAACATTTAAATGAAGTAGAGACACACGTCCAGGTTGATAGCTTATTTTACTGCAATTATATTTGATTGTATCTTACATGACTTATTAATGAATGATGTCTACGGTGAATGATACCCATTGCTTTTATCAACTTCAGGAGCTTTGGCTGTCACTATATTTAGCCTATTTAGCCTGTGTTTCCATGGTTACAACAGTTCAAGAAAGGAAAATACACCAACCTAAAAAATCTACTGCTGTTAGATCATGTCGGTATGTGTCAGACGAATATCCACCTTCATCCCAATATATATTACCAATTTCACTGCTACCTGTATTCTGTTTAAAGAAGCTTTCCAAAACACATAGACTATTTTCA
Source organism: Crenichthys baileyi (assembly GCA_036173005.1). Taxonomy (NCBI): domain Eukaryota; kingdom Metazoa; phylum Chordata; class Actinopteri; order Cyprinodontiformes; family Goodeidae; genus Crenichthys; species Crenichthys baileyi. The sequence goes on along the minus strand of JAHHUM010000415.1, from coordinate 202,958 downwards.
GCCATTGTTTCAGCCATTGATTTTTTTCCATGACGCTGTTTGTTTATCATCCCTAAACACTGGATATTTTACTTGAAGGTGCCAAACTGTCGCAAGTGACAAGCTTGGCTTTCACTAAAAGTGAGTTGCATGAATTCCCAGCGGTTTTTATGTAATGAAACTTGCAACTCAACCTAATGTTTGCCCCTTCATCATCTAAATCTGGAAAAGCTCACCTTCACTCCCACCTTCCTCTTACTCACCTTCTCTCAGAATAAAGGTGAGGTCCGAGGACAGTGGTGACACCCTTCTCACTGTATACTTTGCAACACAGCTGAACAGCCCAGTTGGTTTGTGTTGCCACTGTACTTGTCAAAAGGCCCGGTCAGTGCTGGTATACTGCTGTTTGGAGTAAACATAAAAAAAGTCAGAGAAAGGAAAAGTTCCAAAACACAAGATGAGGGAGAATATTGATAAGATGGACAGATTAGCTTCCAGGTGCATTATTATTCTTTCGTGCTTCTGTGAAGTCATGATGTATATAGGAAAGTACTGAACTTGAGAAACAATGCCAGGTCAAACAAACATCTCAAATTTGCATGGAATAGTTGCTGTGTATTATTTAATTTTAATTCACTAAATTTGTATTATTTTGGATTTATGTAAACAAAATTTTGTACACAAAGCTAAAGAGTATCTATCATACTTCTTTACGACTTTTTCTTTTCTGTTGAGTTCAGGCTTGCAGCTTATGATAGTTGCATTCGTTTCATATCCGAAGTTGATAAATATGTAATGAGAAAATTATTTGTGCAGTGTTCAGGTTGACATCACTTCTGTTACCATTCTGTCACCAGAATACATTATGTATTTTTATGCTGTGCAGTGGTTGTGCAAAACATTGCAGCAGTGAATGGAAAAAGCTGAAATGCCCCTTTTTTTACACATAATCGGTAATTGTTTCATTTGTAAGGGTTTAATTGCAGCAACATTGTAGCAATTGCCTCACTAAGCAAATGCTACAATTGTAGTGGTTGGAAGGGAAGTTTAATTTTTGATATACAATCTGTCATTCATTTGGCTCAGACACTGAGGAAAAAAAACAGTCCGACTTGTAGCTAATTATAGTTGGTAAACTTGCCTAAGGAAAGTTTTAAGAGAGCAATTACTGATTAAATGTAATTATATGTGTGGATACTAAAACAGGACATATACGTAAGAAGTAAAAGTCATTAGAAAATGACACATTTTCTAACATGAGAAACATCACAAATAACACCTTTGATTGCACTGCTATTCCAATGGCAATAAATATGTTGTGTGGTCTTCCCGCTGCACTGGGTTATTATTTCCTTTGAAGCCAAGATTAAATTTTTTTCATAACCCTGTCTCCAACAGAAATTGTTTTTGGTGGGTAAGGAGAGACCTACCCTCATTTATTTACTTTCACAAAACTGACCCACTCTTCCTGCATAGCGTATCTTTGTGGAAAGGAATAATGCTTACTCCATCCTTTTCTGTGTTGCCAATAGGGGGCCACATTGCATTTGACATTTTTCCATTAGAATATGTTTGTGTTTCCTCAAGAAAATTATTGGTTTTGAGTTTACAACAATAGACAATCGCACTCAGTGGTTCCAGACGACAAGCCATCATCCATATGTAATAGTGCCTTTCGGTTTTACAGAGATGTGAGCCTCTTTTTGTGTCAAAGAACATTGTTTTAGTTGATTATCTACTTTGAAAAACAATGAAATGAGTGACAAACCACTGTAGACTTTATAGCTGTAAAATATGACATTTTTCTTTAAGGTTCTTTTATTTTCAAAATGAATTTACTTTCTTGAAAAAATGCAGTTAAACTGTGCTGCTAGACCTCCAGAAGTTAGTCCCTTCACCAGTAGAAAGGGTAAATGAGAAATCCAGAGAATCTCCAATTTAATACGTGACGTTCTGTGACTTTTCTTTTTATGCGGGTCATTGCCCACTTCTTTAAAGGAGGTCTTTCAGGTGCGGCTGTAGGAGAGATTCTAGTTTGAAGTCGGGGAAACTGAACCAGTGGCCTCAGTAGAGCAGGTCATAAATCTATCTCCCTCCTCCGGTCTTACTGCCGGCGTCATTGTCAATCTGGTACAACATATTGTCCTCCTTTCACTTCAATCAAGATTTATAAGACATTTTACAATAAAGCCCAGCTGGACTTCAAACATAAGCAACACTGAGCAGGGCAAATATGGCCTGGGCCTCCTGATCAATATAACAGCTGTCCCTCCGACAGCTTAACAGAATCAGATAAAAATGGCCAAACACATACACATATGGTACATAGGACTAACCAGCTTTGCTGTCATATAATCTAAATTGTTACTGGTACTGTTACTTTTCTCTAACATGCATACAATCATGTGAAACTGTCAATTCTTTAAATATATTCATGTGATATCCTACACCATCAGAGCCAACTCAGGTCTGGCCTCCTCTCTGTTCACAGCCCAGAAAGGGAAAACTGAACATTTTATGACTTTTTTCATCAGAAACTGATGAATTTGTGTTGCAAATGTGACTTTGCATTACAAATAGGGAGAAATGCTAAGAAAAACGTGGTCTTAAGTAAACACAGAAATCTTTTTGACAGCTGCTGGATTTCAACCAAACAATCAGAGTTCAGACTGGTTACACAAAAATGTGTTTTCTTTTGAAGGAAAATAGATTATATTTAGAACTGAAATATGTCAATTTTTCTTCTTCTGTTGATTCTACAGACCCTGTACTGTCATGCATGTGAGTTGTTTCCCACACAATTCTTATTATCTGACATTTAGCAGCTGTATCCCACATTAAACATCACCCAAGCTCATACTGGACATCAACACTTACCACCTGGACTGTGAAAAAAACTTCACCTGAAGTGTTTCCTTTCATCTTTAGGGGTTTCTGGTGAATATATATTCCTTCAGACTGGTTTCCAGTACTTTTATGACTGCTCTGTTTGACCCTCACCTGTCCTTGTTGTAATCCAAGTTCTGGGGGTTGAAAGAGTTACCTGTTTCTGAGTTCCTCATGTAGTTATCAAGGACGCAGAATATTAAAAGTCATATTTGTGTAAAGCATTTATAAAGCGTCACACGAAAAATTTTATTATTTTTCATATCTGAAAGCATGTGGCTGGTATGAAGCCTTGCTTTATTTTTATTACAAAATTCTTTACATTCCACTCACAACAATAGATATTCTCGAGTCTGATTTCTGGCAGATCAGCCTGTTTACACTTCCTTGTCAGATCTTGGTTTAGTCACAAGAAATGGCCAGAATGGTGAGAACAGGAACTATAGCTTTTTCTACAGCTTCTACACAAATCCACAAACAACTGGAAAGGAATCTGAACGAGACATGGAACAATCTGAAGCCACCCCGTGAACCCCGCGGGTTTTCTCACCAAAAGGCAAAGGGACCTACTGGGATGGTGAATCAATGGACTTGTGTTCTTTGTCCTACTTCCACATTAAAGCTTGCCGTCACAGACGCACACGCAGACATCAAAGTATGAACATGATCTTAAGTCTAGCCAGTCAGGACCCTTGCTGTGCTGCTGGAGAGCATAACAGCTTTCATGCAACATCTTAAAATAATGCAGGATCCAAACTTGCCTTTAGGAAAATTAAGCAGTTTCAGGGTGAGCAGCTGGTAGCAGCTGGTTTGTTGCAGGCTGAAGTTGCTGCCTGGCATTGCATTAGATTGTAACGATACAATGCATTTCCAACAAGGCGTGTTATAAATGAAACCACAGAGCTTTTGTTGACAGCAGTTTAAGCACAATTATTGCTGATGTCTGTATGAGTAGACATCAAACGTGCTTAAATATTTTAAATAGTGCTGTATTTGTTCTTAACCACCTTCCAGCTAAAGCTATAGTTCTCAAACTGTGGTACAAGTACTACTGTGGCCACTTTGGCAGCCTTTAGTGATAATCAGAAGAAATGTTAAGTTAAATACAAAAATACCCTGTCTGTGATGTAGTGGACTACAGTGAACAAGGAAGTGCAGGTGGCCATTTATGCTGTGTTACATTGAATTCATGTCAGGTAAGTTTATTTATATAGCACAAGTTCATGACACTTTACAAGAAAAATGCCAAATAAATTTTAATTACAGAAGTACATTTTAAGTACAGAGATAGGCAATAAATCAAACTCAAACCAGCACAACCTAATCATATTGACAGATTAGAGTCAGTGACCCTCAATCTGGTCTGATCCTAAATGTAATACAAGCAGTCAAATTCTTATTAGACTGTCATTTGCAACAAAATAATCTAATGTAAGGAAGTTCTGTCCAGTCATTAACTTTGCAGCAATCCCTTATAGCCATCTGTCGCAACCGCCTTTAGTTTGCTATAAAACCGATCGTGTTCTAGAGCATCAAAAACCAGTGGGATTTCCTAATTGATATGCTCAGCGGAAAGACTAACTGAAGTTAGCAATACAGTCTAATAATGATAGATTTCTCTACATTTTTACCATCAAACACTGCAGCAACATGCTCAGTAAAGGAGGATCAGCATGTTTCTGATTTAGAGGTTTGAGTTGGTTAGAAAAAATCGCACTCTTGTCTGTCATTTAGTTCATCTTTAAACCTGGAAATTTAAACTTTTAGGTCAAAATGGTATACATAATCAAATTGCATCCTTCAACCACCCATGCCAACTGATAAGACATTTTTTTAACCTAACGTACTCAAAAAGTCCAAGTAATGTTGCACTGCTGTTTTAAATTCCTTTAAAAAATTGTGATACTTAGAAAAATAAGTATTTACTTAAGTGGTACTTATTTTGCCTTCCTTTTTGACAAAACACGTTGTTTTCTAACAATGCCAAGGCCATTTGCAGGTACCTCAGTTGGTGAGATGTGTACCCAGAGCAAACACCGTAATAAAAGAAGAGCCATCTGACATAGACAGTAATATAATAAAGGTCAGTTTTATGTACAGAAAGGCCATAAGCCCCCCTCCTCTGTTCATAGTGAGGAGAGTTTTGTGTTATCACCTCTGCTCACCTGTTAAACACATGAACTGCAGTTGTCACACTTTTTTATTGCCATTTCATGTTACCTCGACCGAAACAGATGGCTATAAAGATAGATAAGCGAGGCAATATCCATGATTGAAACCCATTACTGGCAAGACATTTGAGGCAATAAAGAGCACCAAACTGGAATAAAAAGCAAAAAAAAAAACATATGAAGCACAAAAGTATAAAGTGCACTAACAGTAACGTATTCCTCCTTTGTAAAAAAAAAAAACACAATCAGAAGGAACTATCAAGCATGTTCTGTCAACAAATAACCGAAGGAGAACCAGTGGTATATAGACATAATAATACAGTCCACCAAGCCAATGCCATTGTGTCTCTGTGGACCCGCTACAGACACAACAGGTGTGTCAATATGACATGCATTTAGCCAGGCCATCATGTCTGTCTCCTATGGACACTGAGTAAATATACATACTCTCCATTTTCACTCTCAGTTGTGCACAGTTTATCGGAAGAAAATGACAGATGACAGATACACAGTGAAATCATGAAGTTCCGAGAGAAAATGACAAGAAGAGAGGACGAAATGGATTTATGTAAACTGTCTTAGTCTTATTTTATGTCCTGTAAACATGATTGTGGTTGAAACTGGTTTTTCTGTTTTATTCTTATCTGTAAATATGAACAATGCCGTTCAAATGCTGGACATCAATGAGTGTTTATAATGGCTATTTAATGCTGGCTACTCCTTGACTTTATTTTGCACAGAAAATTAGATAAAAGATTTAATTTTTTTTAGTTCACAAATCTCCAAATTTATCTTAAACGATGATGTTGAAAGTCAGGCTCAATTAGCGTGTTTGGTCAACTCCAAATACCTCTCAACCACATTAAGATAACCAATGACATCTTTATAATGTGGATTTCGTTTTACCTTTGACTTTTCAACCACAATTTACAAGATGTTTCTTAGAGGGATGGCACAATGCAATGTGTCCATGCTTTCATATTAATTTATGAAAAATACAAATTATTATAAATTATTAACTAATTAGACATACTTTCAATGTATTACAATTTTATTTCCAAAGTCAAGCAATGATAACATATATATATATATATATATATAATATATATATATATAATATTATATAATATATATATATTATATATATATACACACCATCATATGCTGTGACTTTCAAAAGTAGTCCTTGCACTTTTTCACATTCTGTCACGTTACAACCACAAACTTCAATGTATTTCATTAGATTTTTTACCCCTACAAAGGTCCAGTGCAGCCAACTGCCTATGGATGTCAGCCAATTAGTAAACGGAGTCCTGTGGGTAATTGGTTTTCAGTATAAGCAGAACTGTGATGCTCTCAGAAGGCCAGATGTTGTTTTAGAGAACATTAGAGAACTAATGTGGTAGTGACAGCATTATGCTGTAGGGATGCTTTTTTTTCAGTAGGGTCAGGGAAGTTCAACATATTGCCAGAGCAACAACGAAATTGTTTAGATGGCCTAGTCAAAGTCTAGACCTTAATACAATTGGCACTCTGAGGTAAGACTTGAACGTTTTCATTCACAGACACTCTCTGTCTAATCTTGCAAAGTACCCCCGCAGCATGATGTTGCCAACACCATGTGTCATGGTGGGGGTGGTGCATTCTTTGGTCTCTATAATGTTGGTCTTCATAATGCTGTTCACAAATATTATCTGAACACCTTCACAGAACAGTTGTCAATATATGCGGTGAAAATAAATAAGACAGGAGTTTTCTATTTACTTGTAAGGTGACTCCTGATGGGTGTTGGTTGCACTGGAATTTATATAGGGGCATCAAATTAAAAGGGGCTCAATACAAATGTATGCTTCCATTTTCCATTTTTAGAAAAAAATGAAAAGCTATGTAGTTTATGCACATAAAATCACAATAAGTCACAATAAGTCTGTGATTCTTTTATTTGTAAAAAATGTTAAGCCTATGTGTCATTCCCCTTCACTGCACAAGTATGTGCTGCTTTGTGGTCCATAACATAAAATCCTAATAACATTCAAGTCTGTGTTCGTAGCATGACAAAATGCAAAAAAAATGAACGACTACCTTTCCAAGTCATTGTAAAAACACAGTATTTCTGTGGCTGGTTGTGTTTTTCGGCAACATCACCGTTTGGTATAATCAAAATTTTGACAGCAATGTATAGCATGAGTATAGATACTGAGCTTTGGCTTCTCCGCTCCTAGAACATACGATGCGCCGGACTCCCATCTTCCTCCAGATGGTATAAATAAGAGAGATGGGTGATCGGATGACAAATACAAAATATAACGACCAAGTAACGTGCCTTTGTAATTTTGAGGGGATACACAGAAAAAAAAGCTATCATATCTTAGACAAATATATAGCTCGCATCATCCGTGAATATTATACGATTAGATTTTAGCTATAGACGCATTTCTTATTCTGACAAACTGACTTTTTTTCATCTTAATCCTTAAAACCTGGAGCCTGATATAGCCTGATTCTCCTAAAGGCCACGAGTCAGACGAGCGCGGAGAAAGAGAGGGACAGGGAGAGAGTGCTGATTTGCATACAGCTGAATAGCTTTGCCTCCCGTCCCGTACAGAACACCCGTATGAGGGCGAGAGAGGGACACGCGCGACAACAATAGGAGGCATGCTGCTATTAACCGTAAAATGCATGGGTGGCCACGAAGGGGCACACGCTGCGTACAAGATGAATCACGCCCACAGTAGCACTAAAAGGGAGTAATTTAATATAATCATCCATAATCGTGCGTAAAATCAATGGATTGCCAATGTTTTCATAATGGCTTTAACCACATTCTAAATTAAAAGACATACTATGGGAAATTGACGCATTAGTAATTTGCTTTGGTTTAGCGTATGAAGGCATATAAAATCAAACAATTATACCACTATAATTCAGGTGGTTTAACTTAGAAGTTAACTATAGGTTAATCATTTAATTTTATTTCTGTTGCGATTGCTGGTGGTGGTCTATCCCGAGGGAGACTCCCATGTGCGCCCTGTCAGTGTGGTGTCTCTAGGAGGGCGCACGGTCTCCAAACCAGTAGTGAGGGCTGACTAGGCGTGCAATTGAGTGGAACCAACTGCAAAACTCTACATGAAGAAAGACCCTAATTGATTTTTTCCTTTCTACACAAGGTTTTGTCTCCTCTTAGATTGGCCCGTGCGTAAAACGTTCCAATTTGCGCAATTGGTTCTAAAAATATATAAACAAATGTTTCGGGTCTGTTAATAGTGCGCCATCTCATTGCCAGTGAGTATTAAATCCTGATAATTGTTGTTGGGGTGGAAAGAAAGGGGGTTGAATAAGTGAACGGGGGCGGTGCTATGTTGGGTGAGTGACAGTTTATGTAATGAGCCGCGCAGTGCAAGTCTATATATCCAGGAGGAGACGCTCTACGGTTCATTCACTAGTAATAAGGAGACTGAACGTCCGTGGCGCACTGACGCACCAAGTTCAGCATCAAAACAAGCGTTAAGCCTTTACACGCACTCAGCGGAGGGACACACTGTGGAGTATACGCAAGAGAGGACGCCTGCTGACCGAAAAGACGCGTGACTGTGGATATGCTCGTCTTCCCTCGGCTTCTGGATAACTTTAAGATTTGGGAACGGTTCCTCTGGAGCTTTTGACGCACGGCAACAAGGAGCTATTGGAGGATTTATGTGTGTTTTAGTTTTTTGATTCTGCCAAAAAGAAATCCTTTCCTTGGGCGCAAATACTTGGGAGTAAGAAGGCTTTGCTGGTTTTAGCGGCTGGTGACACGGCTGCCCTGGAGAAACGAGAAGGATGGCAGCCTGGTTCACCTTTACCATCGCGTTCAGCACCACGTTAATACTACAGGTATGAAGGAGGATGAGGGATGAGGATCGAAAACAAACGAAGAGACGGTTATTTTACTTTGTTTTCACGGTTGCTTAAATAACATCACCTTTTCCCTTTTTATTATTTTAGGTATTTGGGTCGGGAGTTTTTGAGCTAGATCTCCACGAATTTAAAAACCAAAAAGGTTTGCTGGCAAACGGGAACGCGTGCAAGCCCAGCTGCAGGACTTATTTCAAAATTTGCCTGAAGAACTACCAGGCTCTGGTGTCGCCAGGTGACTGCATCTTTGGGAGTACGGAGACACCGGTGCTGGGGACGAACTCTTTCAGCGCCAAGGACAGCGGCACTTTACCCAGACCCATTCAAATCCCCTTCAAGTTCGGATGGCCGGTAAGGGCGTGGAAGACGCACAACATATATGCATCCACGTTATCATATTGTGTCATAACGGCGGGCCCCATTGTGTTGTTTTGTTGTTGTTGTTGTTTAACGGGCTAGCAGCTGTGCGTTTTGGGAGCGCACCGGTTATTGGTCCGCTCGTCTAATCCATCATTAGGTAATGCTCAGGCGACAAGATTGCGCCCCTACGACGTCGCTCACTTTAAAATCTACAGTGGCCATGGTGTGTGGCTCATTGTAACTCATATATGTTCCCATGCATTCTGTGATACATCAGAGCAATGACTGATACAGAAAAAAAAAACATTTAAAAGTTGCAAAAATTGTAAACTATACAGTTTGGATTGGTTTTACTAACTGTGTGTGTTTTTTCTCCTCAGGGGTCATTTTCATTAATAATTGAGGCCTGGCATTCACCTTATGGAAATATACCTGTAGGTGAGTGCAATATAACATATACTACCACAGGAGGGAGCTCTCTTTAGGTTTTTCTTTATCTTTTTCACAGCTACAAATTAAAACCAGGATATATTTGATGAGACAGGGTAATGAAAAATTACTTCTTAATCATAATATTAGTTGTGCATACTTTAAGGCATTTTTCACACCTTTGCGTCTCTTTATTATGAACTTCAGAGCACCTTTTTCATTCTTATGCCCAATACAATTGAACTTCCTCTGTTTTATTTTTGGCGTGGGAAAGAGCTGTGGGCTCTTGGTGAGAATACGCAGCGCCTGCCAAAAGCCCCTGACTACATTTTCCTGTATTTTACACCTTACTCTGTTCTGCCCTTTGGAAGAGGGGACTGGGCCTGGGAATGTTTTTTTTTTTTCTGCTGACAGGAAAAAAGAGGAAATTTCAACCTGCGTTTATCTTTCATCTGAGCTGCATGGGATTTGATAAGGGATGCAGCTTTAGTGCTGAGCAAATTATCAAAACGAAACTACATTTGCACTTAATCATCACAGGACACCTGAAGATTTTTAACTTTATTGTTACTTTGCATTCATTGTTTTTTTTCTAATTGATCTTTCATCTTTTACAGATAACAACAATCCAGACTTTATGATTAGCTTTTTTGCCATCCAAAGACAGCTTGGTGTAGGAACCGACTGGTCCCAGGACACACAAACCAGGAAGCAGACAGAGCTCAGATATTCCTATCGGTTCATCTGCAATGAGAGCTACTATGGGGAAAGTTGTTCCAAAAAGTGCACCCCGAGAGACGACCGGTTCGGCCACTACACCTGCACCAGGGATGGACAGTTGTCCTGTCTTGCTGGCTGGAAAGGGAAATACTGTGAAGAACGTAAGCAGAATCCTGTGTTTATGTGCCTGGCTGGCTCTCTTCTTGTTGCAAAGTTTTTAATATATTTAATTTTCAATCTAAGATTATGGAAAACTTGGTGGTTGTTCCTTCTACGACCTTTGTGGCCCTTTACTCTTATAAATATGCCAAGAGAAGAGGTCAGAGATAGACTTCAAGATGTCACCACTACTGAAGTCACAGGAGATCTTCAACTAGAGATTGCCTAATAATCTCCTGTAGTCAGGCAGTTTTTGTGTGGAATGTTCCTTGAGAGCCTATTTCTGTGATATAGTTCTAAAGTGTAATTGGTTGTGGGATTGTAAACACAACGTTATGCTAGTGCAAACCCACTTGGCCAAATTGCAGACCCACACTCTCATGATCTGGAAAGCTCCAAGTGGGCCCACGGGGGAGCCCATGTTGCCATTTGGCTCCAAAATACCAAAGAGCCCTCCTTTCACCAAAAACAAATTAATCAAAGAGTAGATTGGAAGGAGGCACCGTGAGAGTAATAGCTACCATGTGCTGGATATGTGACCACACGGGTGACAGCGGATCTGTCATCCATGTCACACTGGTGGCGAAAGAGAAACTGGCATGTGCTATTTTGACTGTGGCGCCAAATTCTAACCAGATGGGCTCACATTTTGTAATTTCGCTCACACATCAATCGTGCGTGACTATAGAAATATACATTGGAGAAGACAGATTGAGCATCTTTCAGACACCATAATTTCCCCTCTGCTCCCACACTCCCATGCATGGATGTGAGCAAGACTGTTCATTTGGGTTTAGTGTAACTTACACTTAGGGAGACTGCAGAGCCGGCACAATGTAAAAGCGAAACAAGCAGCTGTTTAGGGCACCCAAACCAACAGGGGGCACGAAAGAGCATTAGAATTGGCACACATGTTTGTTCAAATATTTTTGTAAAAATGTATCATTAGTATTAGTGCAAAACAAATATGGTGATCCTTGACATTTAAAAATGTATGAATCAGTGCAGTGAGACTGTAATGACTTTTTTTCTTAGTGAATTATTTTGTTGCTTAACAGGTTGATACTTTGGAAGTAGGCCACGTAAACTGCAGAAGTAACAACAAACAACAGTATCAACATTGAGAAAGATATTTTGGCTTTACCCAAAATTATCTGAATCAATTCTTTAAAAGCTAAAATGAAGACAATGCTGCAATCTGCTATATGATTTACATTTTCTACCAAGACCATTTTAACTTCTATGCCATAGCAACTAAAATACAATTTCTATAAGATAAAGATCTACATATGCTTTGATATTTTTCAACTTGCACACTCTAACCCAAGCGCTTTCAATACATAAACCATTGAAAATGCATGCGTTTAAAGCAACACACATTTAGTTACTGTGTGGCAGACATCACTTTCTAGTTGTAAGCCATAACAATGCTTATGTAAGAGGTGTAATGCATAAACATTTAAACATGTATGCTAAAAACAGAGACACCCCAAGGCACAAGGGTACTAAGCTGCTGTTTAGGGCCCCAGGCATGCAGGGGACCCCCAAGCACACTGGACTTCTGACATAGAGATAGAAATGTCAAACGGTTCTGTTGTAGTTGCATTTATAAAGAATGGAACTGCTTTTGAATTTGCTTTGCAGGTTTTTGAATAGCAAATAAAAATTATTAGAAAATTCTTTAAAATTTGTATTTATTTCGGATTTTAAAACGCTTAGAAATGTATTAGTTGTAATCGTGCAAAGACAAATTATTTTTAGTTTGAAAGATATAATACAAATCATGATTTATTTAGTTAATTATTCAATAATAGTACTCTGAAAATCAGCTTTAGGGCAAACTGAGTAAATCAGAGAACTGACATTGTCTTCACAACTTATTTACTGCTATTCACTTATTTTAAAATGTGAGTTAAGGAAAAAAAACGATGTAATTGCTGGCTTTACAATAAAATTTATTTTTTGATGCACAATATCCAAACAATCAGGCATGAAAAAAGGGGCATCAGGGGTGTCGTGAGGGCTTGTGGTTAATGGTCTTAACTGAATCAAATCAAGTTCTCCTTTGGGCTACATACAGTTTTGGACTGTAACTATTAATTGAGCAGCCTTGATTGCTGGAACCCCCAAATGATGTTTATGGCCCGATATAGTGGTAAACCGTCTCTAGGACACTTTTTTTTATTACAAATTAAAACAGAAGCTTGACTTTACAGTCAGCTTTCCTAGCCTCAATATCGGCTGAATACAACAATAAAATCATTTATTTGCGAATTTGCTGTTAGTGTAAAAGAAATTTTGATGTGAATTCGGGTTCAGTAAACATAATTTCCCCCTTCAGGGAGCAATGTATGCGCGCGTGCCCGGTAACATAATCCGCAGGCAGGAAAGAAGGAGGAGGGGGCGCGCGAGCATCGATAGGAGGAGTCCGGGCGACAGCACGCGCCAAGGTTAATCGCGGCATTATTATCCGCCACGCGCCACCGATGTTTAGCCCCTTGCATTGTTGGGCGCTCGGCAGTAGCAGCTGCAAATATGGTTGCGGCGGACCACAAACAACAATAGTGACAGCTGTCTGCTATTGAGAGCAAGCATCTGTTCCGGACTTAAAGCGGGCTGCTTTACTGTCAGCCGCCTGATATGTTGTCCCGCGAATCAGTGTCATGCAAGACCTGCACGCTTAAAACAGGACAAACAAACTATCTGCCCGGCCCACTCGCCACAGACCCCCACCCTCCCAGCTCTCCCTTTGAGGGGCAGCCGTGGGTAAGGTTTGGCGGACAGGTGTAGATCAAATGACCAAAGTTGAGACAGACTAAAGCCTCATGTACTTCAACATACTCTCAGAGTGGGCTATTTCGAGAAATTACTAGCTCTTTAGCCTTCATGGTTGTTATTGTGGAGCGTTAAAGGATTATCTGACATCTTTACAAGCTAACAGTTATTTTTAAGCATTGGTATTTTCCAGCAAACTCCGTGTCTTAATGCTTATTTTAAAATAAGTCACTTATCTTTGTGTTTTTCTTTTAACTGTAGCCATCTGTCTTGAGGGGTGCAGCGAGAGGAATGGGAACTGCTCCAAACCTGGGGAGTGTGTGTAAGTATCAATAATTATGAAGTGCTGAAATATGTGTTGGGACACAGGAAATGGGAACAGTGTTAGCTGCTTTCACATTTGCTTGTGCTTCTGATCAAGCACCATAGTTATTAACTAGAGAAACTGTGCTCCACTATTCAGTATGTCACTAATACCTATACTAATGTATTTATCAATGACTTTAAAAACAGTATCTAGAATGACCAAAGTGCTGAACCAGAGATTCTAAAGGAGGTCAGAGAACATAAAGGTGCACAGCCGAAGAAAATCTAGGGAAATCCTAAACTGTAAAATTAGTAGAGCTAAGGCTAATATAAAAATTCAGTCACAGTCAGCATATTATAAGTCAAAAGCCAAAGAAACTAAATGCGTATTTAACTGATATTTAAATACAGCAAAACTTCCATCATTGCAGAATTTGCATTGCATATTTGGAACAGTTAAAATCCACAAAATCAACAAAATAACACTATGCTTTCACTGACTTGTCCTCTTCCCACGTTCCTTTCCTGTCACTACCACGTCCCATTCACTTGCTGAGCAGCAAGAATAATTCTCACACTCATCCCCATTGCTGGCAGAAATTCTTCCTCAAGTCTCTCTTGCTGTCGTTTTAGACTTAAATCCAAATTTCGTGGAGCAAAAACTGGCCTGAATTGGGAATATATCCTTGAGACACTTCTTTGGCTCCTTTGGCTCTGGTGTAACTTTAGTTGGTTTGACTGAAGTTGCATCACAGTGTATAAAACCTATATTGATTATGGTTAATAAGTGATCATAATTAAATGTTAAGTTGGTTATGCATGGTTAACTACATCATCAAAGGCTAACTTTGTAATTTCTCATATTTCTACAATGGATTAAATTATCATGTAATATGGGATTTAACTGTGATGGAACAGCTGCTAATGTTGCAGAATTGCTCGCTGATTTGTTTAGGTGCTTGCCAGTAAATTCCTAATAAAGCTATAACACATGGTTGTTTGCACATAATCAGTCAAAGTCAATAGCTTGCTTGTCTAAAAGAGATTATGTTTTGCAGTTATGCTTGCCGTTTTTATTCATGTTGTCAAGGAAACTATGATGTTACATAACAGAGAGTAATCCAAAAACATTCAATGTCACTTTTCAGATGCAGGGAAGGTTGGCAGGGCACGTTCTGCGATGAGTGCAGGAAGTACCCAGCCTGTAAGCATGGTACCTGCCAGCTGCCATGGCAGTGCAACTGCCAGGAGGGCTGGGGAGGCCTATTATGTGACCAAGGTACACCACACACAACTTGTACCTCTCCTGTTGTTTTTTTTTTTTTTCAGAAAAGATGCTCTCGTATTACTGTGTTGGAATTAACTTGAAAGCATTAGTAAATTAGATTTCCCCTTAAGTGTATGCATAGCTTTGCATACACACATCTAGAGTAGATAGCTCTTTTTCCTTCCTGTGGCTGCCTGTAAACAAACCCCCTTTTCTGCCCCCCCTTCAGATCTGAACTTCTGCACCCATCACCGTCCCTGTTTGAATGGCGCCACCTGCATGAACACGGGCCAAGGGAGTTACACTTGCACATGCCTGCCAGGATTTACAGGGGTTAACTGTGAGCTAGAGATGCAAGAGTGCGACAGCAACCCCTGCAGGAATGGAGGCATATGCACTGTAAGTAGACTGAATACAGAATTATATCTGCTGATCGTTGCTTTGGTTATTGAGGGCTCATTTTTGTTTTTCTTCTTGCATATCCTAAGAATTTGGAGACTGGCTACACGTGCACATGTCTGCAAGGCTTCGAGGGCTCCCACTGTGAGCACAACCTGCTGACATGCGCCGACTCCCCGTGCTTCCACAGCGGCAAATGCTGGGAGAAAGACAATGGCCGCAGCTACATGTGTGAGTGTCCTCCCAGCTACACTGGACTCAACTGTGAGAAGAGAGTGGACAAGTGCACGTCGCTTCCCTGCGCTAATGGTACGGTCTTCCTCTGCTCTTTGGCCCCCCCATACCCTCCTTTTCTGAACTTCCCCCCACCCCCTCAGCTTTTAAATTCCTGCAACTGGAAGCAGTGTGGAACAACAGGAATTGCTGGGAACTTGGTGTCTATTGTCTCCCATATAAACATTCAGCAGCTCGGAGCAACGGCTTGTAAATGTCACCACAGCTTTCTGCGGTTGTTGGTGAAAGGCGACAAATATCCAAACCCAGTTCAGTTTTGTGTCTTCTTGTAAACATGCAGGGCTCTAGGATGTTGTTCTGTGTTAAGGAGAACAGTGCACAGTGTTGTGGTCACAATGGATTTGACAGAGATCTGTGAACCCAAGAGGGATCAAGTTCTTTCTTTAAATGCTGGACACTGAAGTGTTTTTCGTCATAAAATGTCTGTATTTACAAATACTCATTGTCCATCCTGACTTCTACAGGTGGCCTGTGTCTGCTCCAAGGTGGCATGCGCATGTGTAGCTGCCGTGCAGGATTCACTGGACAGCGCTGTGAGATCAACATCAATGAATGTGCTGGGAACCCATGCCTTAACGGAGGAACCTGCCAAGACCGCATAAACGACTATGCCTGCATTTGCCCAGTGGGCTATGGTGGACGCAACTGTGACAGAATCCTGGACGAGTGTTTTGTGCGGCCCTGTCTCAACGGAGGCGTTTGCACCACAGGTGGCGTCCCCGGGAAGAATCCAGCAGCCTGCACGTGTCCTCCTGGCTACACCGGGCCTCAGTGTGAATCCTTTGCCACCTTGACCTCTACAGTGACGGGTGAAGACGGCTTCCAGTGGGCGGCAGTCTCTCTGGCTGTGGGTCTGGTGGCGCTGCTGGTGCTGCTTTGCATGGTGGGCTTTGCTTTGAGGCACATCCACAGGCAGGCGCAGGGGCAGGGAGCAGAAACAGAGACTATGAACAACCTTTCCAAGGGGCAGAGTGAAAACTTGATCCCAGCATCGCAGCTGAAAAACACCAACCAGAAACTCAGCCTGGAGGTGGACTGTGACTCAGAGAAATCAAACTTTATCCACAAAAACTATCACTTGGACTCTTACAACTCTAAAACAAAAGAGTTTAAGGATGAAAAGTCGCAAGAAGATAAAAGTCTTATTTATGACAAGTGTTTAGAAGATAAAATGCCTTTGAGCAGAATGTACAGGTAAGAGGAACTACTCTTTTAAAATGACATTCAGGATAGTTGAGGATTTTTTAATGTGTGATTCTGCTAAAAGGTTAAAAGCATTTAACACCTGCAGCAGATAAATCTTTTGGCGTCTTTGTTGAGTCCATGAGGCTAAAGCTAACACCTAGTCCAGGACCAAGACCAAAGTCTCCAATCTGCATTTTATAAACATTTGCATTGGGCAGTTATTTGCACAGAAGTCAAAGATTATTTATGCAGGAAATGGAGGTAGGAGGCTTTGCGCCACAGTGGATCTTCCTTAGTGAAAAACATTCTGAGAATGAAACATGTGAAGTGTTTCTGATCAATTTAACTACTTTGTAGAAAAGTAAGGCAGGATAAAAATCAGTTCTACATGAGTCACTGTAATAATAATTTCCAACGTTACACTGCTTTACTTCTATATTACAGAGTTAAGTGGAAGCAATTTACCAATTTGTAAATAATCATCGGCCTCTTTGTAAGTAACCACCCAATGCAACTGTGACAAACGTTTGAAGGCTCAGAAAATAGCGTTCACATAGACCACTATGAAAGTTTTGAGATTGGAGTTGTTGTAGTGCGTAGAAGTCCGCCTTAGTCTTGACCTTCTCTGACTAGTCATTAGCTTCAGTTATCTACAACTGTCAGAGAACTAGCTGCTTATAACCTTGTTACAGAACCTCTCATCAAAAATCCTGAACAATCCCTTGAAAACACACAAAATGCATAATTGATGTCCTGAGTAGAAATGTTAAGAAGAGTCCCCTGTTACTTAATGCCATGATTTTGTGTGAACACACAAGCTTGTTTTTTATTAGCTTGGGTGGAAAACATTGCATTGTTCCTCACCTGCAGTTGCTAATGCATAGTTCTCTCTTGTGAGTGTTTTTGCATTAAAACAACTTTCACTTTGTGTTTGCAGTGAAAAGCCAGAGTGTCGGATATCCACAATATGTTCCTCAAGAGACTCCATGTACCAGTCTGTGTTTGTTATAGCAGAGGAGCGGAGGGAATGCGTCATAGCAACTGAGGTGAGCATTTTCTTGGATTTTAAATGCAATACTTTGTCCCAAGTGCTCTATCCCTCAATAAAGATCTTGCTATTTATGGAAAGACTATAGATTTTTGTATTTAACATTGGGAAATCCCATATATATGCATTATTGGTTTCTGTATGTTAGACTGGCTATTCTTTATCTTGGCTCCACATGATAACCTAAAATCCTTACGCATAATGTTTTCTCACACATGTTTGGCTCTGCTTGGTCTCAAAGGTGCAATGTTTTATTCTTGTGGCAGTTGGTGGAATTATTTTTATCATTCCAACTTAAATATAAAAGAGGATAAATTATGAGCCCTTACGATGCTTGGAAAATCTTTTGTTTCAGTTTATTTATACAGTTCAAAACAACCAAAGGATTTTATTTTACACAAATTTTTTTTCCCCTCTTTGTTTTTCCCACAGGTATAAACTGCGAGGGGTCAGAGAAGTTTTGGACGCAAGACTGAGACACAATCGAGGCAGAATGTAATGTTCTGGATTGTTTACAAAATGCCGAGAGGAGTCCGGGGATTGTTTTAGATGCTCGCCGCACCTCTGGAACACTGAAAAACAGTTGAGGGCCGAGACATCTGCCCTGAAAAGAAATCGAAACAGAGCAGGAGGGGACAGAGCTGATAAACCTAATGTTGACCAAGGTTTGTATGCAAACTGTGTACAATAAAGGACCTTTCCCAAAGGATGGAAGGCAAATAAGACCGACCAGATGCTGTTTGAAGACGGACAAAGCGTCTGGGACATGCTCGTTTAGAATCTCAGCCAACCTGGATGGCAAAAGGAGAGGAAAGATGGATATTTGCCCCTCATATCTGACCTGGCCTTGTTTGATAATCATGATGACTTTAAAAGCCAACCAATCAGAAAAAAGGTGCCTATGATCTGACTCTCCAAATCACCCCAACTCCCCACTCCTCCTTCCCCAACAATCACTTCTGCCAGCTTTGCCTGCTATGCAAGACTCAGGGTCGAAAGGAGTGAACTCACCCGCTGGCCCAGTCCAACTTCAGCAACAATGAGAGCTATGAATATGCGAAAATATCCCTCAGCTGCTCATCACGTTAAAAAAAATGACTGGTTGGACTTGGTCAGTGCAAGGGTGGAGATTGTATGCAGCCCAAATTCACTACAGAAGCCTTAAAAGAGGGCGTTTCAATGCTAAATTTGTGCCCTTGTTTGTTCTTTGTTCATTTGCACTACCGTAAAAAAAACCAAGAACGGAAAAAAGAGAACACTTTTTAATCAACAGGGATTTGAAGAGAAAAACCACAGGAGCCCAACAGTCAGTGCAGTGCCAGCAAAATCCCAGAGAAAGTGTGCATACGAATGTTTTTCTTATGCAGGCTAACTGGAAAACAAAAATAACTGAGACTTAAAAGGAGAAAGAAGAGACTGTCACACCACTGCCTGCCTATAGTAAATTTCAAAAAAGTAGAAAAACCAATAATGTAATTTTTTTAAATGATTATTTTCAGAGTTTAATTTAAATATGACACTGCTCTTTATATGTTTTATAATATTATTTTGTATATAATGCATATTTATAAGGACCAAACTTCTGAAGAATAAAACTGTTTGTCACTAAATGGGAAAAAGGGCAATTATTTTTGTGGTGCTTTTAAATAATGACATTGAGAAGAAACAATGATGCGATGTGTCGTGTGTTTATTTATATCTGTTTTTTGAGTTTTTCAGTAGTGAAAGTCAGCTCTTTCCCTCCACTCACACATTTCATAGCACTTTCTAAACACAAGTGAAACTTAGTGCTGAAATTAAAATAGGAGTCAAGATTAAAAAGTGTGTATACAGGAAGAACAATTTGCGAAAAAAAAAACTCAAAAGCAATTGGAAAGATAAGTTTGACATCCCTAAAATAAAACAAACATGCACAATACAGGCAGCTCCTTAAAATGTGCAATCGGAATGAATAAATGCTAGAGAGAAGCTCTCTCAAATAGGTAAGATTTCATCTTCAGTCTCCACTTTTAGCAAAAGTTCAAGGATCTTGGTGACGCCTTGGTCACAAGGTTTGGCAGGATAGAGCAGGAGATGGACAGATCCATTGAGGCTGTGTGTGCTGTAATGCAGGCTGGTCTGTCATGGTGAAAAATAAGCTGAGACATAAAGTGAAAATATTTTTTACTGGTCTGTCCGCATTTTAAGTGTCACATATGGTCATGTGATGATCATCATGAACAAAAGACCAATATCCTGGATATAAGCAGCTAAAATAAGCTTCTAATATAGAATAGCTGGACTTATCCTTAGAGAAAGCTAGGAGTAGAGCCGCTCGCCTGGCCCAGACCCAAAACTCATTGAAGGGACTATATATTCAATTTGGCCTGGGAACATCTCCTGTAGATTAAACTGGAGAGTGTATTTGTGGAAAAGGGTTAGACCTGCTACCTCTGCAACCTGGTTGGATTAAAGAAAGTTGCCAGCTTTGTATGAAAAGGCTTATCAGATTGTGCACACCAGGAATCGAATCTAACAAAGAATATATTTATTCTAAAGTATCTAATTGCCTAAATACCCCCTACTCTTGTAAATTCTAGTGATGATGGGTGCTCTTGTTGGATGGCGAGCAAAAAGAAAACCTCCAGAGGAAGGTAGTAGGCCAGGCTTGCTGAACCCTTCTAGATCAATTGTGGAAACTTAACAAAGTTATAGGAAACCTTGCTAAAATTGCACTGCAGTTGTCAAGTCTGCAAATTACAAATGTATGCACCAGTTTTTTTTTGTATTACTTCACAGAACAAGATACCTGATATTTTAGATACTGCACAGGTAGACAAAGGTATTTTTAGATACCGGTTTAATCTTTGTTGAAAAGCAAAGGTTATGATCAAGAATGACTACAAGGTTCTTAACAGTGGCATGAATGCCATAGAAAACCTGTGAAAACTGAATATATGGTTGGCTGCAAAATGTTTAGGGCAGAGATCAACAATTTTGGCTTTGTCAGAGTTTGAGAGTATGATTTTATTTGTTATCCTGTACTTTATATGTCTAAGACATACTTACAGGCCAAGCACCTGATCAGAAACATCTGGCTTCATCTATAAATAAGGCAGGGTGACATCACCGTAGCAGTTGAAACTGATGTGTCACTGTCTATGAAAAACATGCCCCTTATAGTTTTTATTAAAAACACACACACCAGATGCAACTAGTCGGTGGCCTACATCACCATGGTACAGCCCCCAGGGATCCTTTTTGAACTGGTTCTACTCAGAAGGGTTGCTGCTTCTGATGAAACTTTCCAGGGCTGAAGTACAGTGATCATATTTGTCCCTGCACACTTCAGCAAGTCACATCCAGTGTATGTTAAAGGCTCTGACTGAGGTGTGTAAATTTAAAGGATTCTCTGTGACATTCCCAATGTGCATTCCCATTAACGGAAGAATAAAACCAGACCTATCCTAGCACCCTGTGGAACACCATAACCGATCCTGGTGAATGTGGAGGACGCATTATCAATGAGAACAAACTGAAATCTATAAGATTGACATATTTTAAACCACAGCAATGTAGAACCTTTAATCACAATCAAATATTCTAGTCTCACTAAGAATTGGCTGTGTTTGGTTGTGTCAGATTCAGCATTGAGGTCTAGCAGGACTAGCATAGCACACACACAAGGACTGTCACACAGAGACAAAAAGCTTCCTTGCTTGTAGCATCACTACCTCGAGTAATTCCTGGAAACGCTTTTGGCTCCCACCCCACTCACTCACACCCTTGCTCACGCTCTTTCTCTCGCTCTCTCCCTCTCGGGCTCTTAAATTGGCATGAAATTCAAATCCGTTTCCAGGGAAACCGCCCCCTCGAGCTGGAAATGGTGAAACAAAGCCAAAGCGTGGGGCAAAGGGGAACCTCAAGCCCCTCACCCCTCTCATAATGCTCGTACACGCATCCACGCGCAGACACACAGCCAGCCAAACAGATGCCGTGTGGGGGAGCTCGTAGAGGGAGTCTGCAGTGCCATAAAAACAGCAGCATATGCCATGCCTCTCACCCCGTGTGCATGACCCACACTGCACAGACCTCCTCCCATAAAAAAAAGAAAAAAAAACACACACAGGCTCTTGCAGGCTCCCCAACTGCTTGTTTCCCCCTCAGGGTTAGGAGCAATATTTCAATGCCCATTTCTATACCACCCACTCCAGCAAACAAAGCTGGGGGAGAGGTCCTGGCACGGGTCCCCCACGTCATCAGAGGGGAGGGCGAAACCAGATGGGAGTCAGTGAATCTGGGAGAAATCCACATAAATAAAAAGATTTCTGCTTTAGAATAGTTGTCAGAACAATCTGATCAAGCTAGACAGCTCCAACAGAATGATGTTTAAAGGACCCCTATCTTGTTTAATTTTTAATTGCTCATCCAGATTATAAAGATGTCTTCTCCCTCCAATTAACAGAGATCCTGTCACAGTCAACACCTACTAATCAGCAGCAATCAACACTCTGCAGAGAATCTGTTTTTTTCCTTGCATGCATCCTGTCAGCGGTTTGACCTAGGCATCCTCATCTATGAGATTATAAAATTACGGGAAAAAAATGCTTGGAAAAGGGAACTTCCTGCTCTGCTCAGAGAAAAACATAGATGTCATCGCAATGATTAATCATCCAGTTAAAGCACCTCATGCTTTGCTCTGCCACCTGACCTAACCTGATAGCTCTCAAAGGTTTCTTCCCATGGTCACCAACCCCACACCAATCAGCAGACACACACCACCCCCCTCTCGTTCGCACTTTCTAGGGCTCTACTCTTTGGCCTCTGGGTCTCCATAACATAGCCAGGCATTTTCATTGTGTTATAATCACAGCATCCTGTTTGTGACCCAGTGACATCAGTTCCTGTTTCCTCCTTGATTAAAAAATGCAGAACATGCCAGCGAGGGCCAGAGGTTTTTCTCACGCATCGCTCCTTTCGTTCTGCTCTGGCTCACACGGATGACTCAAAGTCTCAGGAAGAAACCTGAAAATAACGCAAAGGGTTGCAACCAAAGACCCCCAATCAGTGTTATTTACGCTGAGGAAATTCGTAATTTCTTTTTCATTGCCACAGCAGATTTTAAGTGCTGTCTTTTCCTATTTTGAATGCAGTCGAGGAATCTGGAAGTGCCTCCTTGCTCCCGGATGTAGTTTTCCTTTTCTTTAAAGAACTGTTGCTTCCTGTCAGGACCTACAGCTGCTTGACGCATTGCTTAAATGTTTTGTTTAATTAGCAAATGTAATGTTCAGAAATTTCAGCAATGCAACATTTAACAAAATTACTTTATTGTGTTTTGTGAACTTCCACACTGTGATGTTTGCAAATGCTGCTCCTGTGTTTTAACTTACTCAGGTAGAGACAACTGATCATTATTTTCCATTGTCACTATAATTTTCCAGGTTTAATAGTAATGGTATACCAAAACCATGACACCACATCTAATGAAGCTATAGTATATATAGTATATAGTATGCAAAGGTGTCCATTCCTATTTGAAAATTTTCACTTTATCACATTACAACCTCTAACTTCAATGTATTTTACTGGCACTTTATGTGATAGACCAACACAAAGTAGTCCATATCTATGGAAAGAAAATTATCAATGGTTTGTGCAACTGAAAATGTGAAACATGCGGGATGCATATGTATTCAACCCTCTTTGAGGCCTCTAAATAGAATCCCGTGGAACCAACTGGCTTCCAAAGTCACCCAGATGGTATGTAGAGTCCACCTGTGTATAATGTAATCATATTACAAATACAGCTCTTCTATTAAAGCCTCGAAAGTTGTAAGGCATGCATTTGTTGAAGCACCTTTTAGTGCAGTTTCAGCTATAAGTCTTACAGCGTATGTCTCTACCAGTTATACACATCCAGAGACTAAAACTTTTGCCAATATTTACAACATAGCTCAAGCTCAGTCGGATTCAATGGAGAGCATCTATAAATATTAAATTTTCAAGTCTTGCTGCATATTCTCAGTTGGATTTAGATCTGGGCTTTGACTAAACTATTCTAATCGCTTGTTATCTTGCTGGAAAGTAAACCTCCTCCCCAGATTCAAGTTTCTAGCAGCCTTTAACAGGTTCTTTATGAGGATTGTTTTGTATTTTAGCATAATTCAATTCTACCGTCAGTTTTGACCAGCCTCCCTGTCTTTGCTCAAGAAAAGCATCCCCACAGCATGACGCTGCCACAACCATGTTATACAATTGGGATGGATTGAAGGGGAATGTAAAGTGTTAGTTATCATAAAATGTTTTGCAGGTAGGCCAAAAAGTTTAATTTTGGTGTCATTTGACAAGAGCACCATCTTCCAGATGTTTGACACTACACGCCGTCTTCTGAAGGCAATTGATTGCACTGAATCTCACTTTGGTGTATCAGAGTAAAAGGGGAGGAATACAAATGCAGATCACAATTGAGAGTTTTGTTTCTAAACAACTAAGTTGTTTCCTTTAGTATTGTAGTGTTAACAGTAGGTGTCAGTAAGAACTCCCTGCACAGGAAGGAAGTGGTCAGCAGAAGTCCAAACAAAATTCCAACCATCCTTGGGTTCTGTTTAATCCTGAACCAGTGACTCTTGAAAATCATGAAGCCTATTTGCATTTCAATTACAAACCCAGCAGAAGATCTTCTGTTTAAATCGGATATTTATATTCTATGTATTAAAAGACACAACTTTTTTTTTCTGTCTGACATCAAGTCAGACCATTTTTTCAGTCAGGATAACCATAATAATTTATGTTTGCCAAATTCCAGAACAATGAGAAAAAAATATATATTTTTTTTACTTCACAATTGAGACGCTTTACATTTCCTTAATATTTGAAAGAATTGCTTTTTAAACTGTATGATTTGGATCAAATATTTGGGTTTCTTTCCACAAGCTTTTTCACCCATTCCTCCTGACTGAGTCAGGGTTTCAGCTTGAATGCAAGTTTCCTATGGCACTGAGATCAGAGCTTAGTGACTGTCTCGGCAAAACGTAATTTTGCTGTCCTACACCACTTTGTAACTAATCTGGTGTATGCCTAGGGTCATTGTCCATTGTGTCTTCAAAAATTAAGGTCTTAATCATTGCATTCATTGCAATCATTGCATTCTTATATTGCTGTTAAAATAATGGCTTCTTCCTTACTGAGTGGTGTCTATACTTGCTTATACAAGTGTTTGAACAGATAAATGTGGCACTTTACAGATATCTGGACATTATGCCGCAGTAAGAACCAGATTTGTGGAGGCACACTGTTCTTTTCCTAAAAGTTGGCTGACTTATTTTGATTTTTCCACTATGGCACAAGAAAGCAGTCTGTTTGAGGTGTGCTATAAAATAACACCACAGAATTATACTATATGAATGTAGAAACAATTTTTGTGATCTTAACTGACCAAACAAAGGAAATGTTCAATATTTTTAATGTCAGATAGTGGGGAAATATGGTTATTTGTTCTTTATACAATGTATGCAAATACAGGGGTTGGACAATGAAACTGAAACACCTGGTTTTAGACCACAATAATTTATTAGTATGGTGTAGGGCCTCCTTTTGCGGCCAATACAGCGTCAATTCGTCTTGGGAATGACATATACAAGTCCTGCACAGTGGTCAGAGGGATTTTAAGCCATTCTTCTTGCAGGATAGTGGCCAGGTCACTACGTGATACTGGTGGAGAAAACGTTTCCTTGACTCGCTCCTCCAAAACACCCCAAAGTGGCCTCAATACTATTTAGATCTGGTGACTGTGCAGGCCATGGGAGATGATCAACTTCACTTTCATGTTCATCAAACCCAATCTTTCACCATCTGGCTGTGTGTATTGGTGCATTGTCATCCTGATACACAGCACCGCCTTCAGGATACAATGTTTGAACCCTTGGATGCACATGGTCCTCAAGAATGGTTCGGTAGTCCTTGGTAGTGACGTGCCCCTCTAGCACAAGTATTGGGCCAAGGGAATGCCATGATATGGCAGCCCAACCATCACTGATCCACCCCCATGCTTCACTCTGGGCATTCAGCAGTCTGGGTGGTACGCTTCTTTGGGGCTTCTCCACACCGTAAATCTCCCGATGTGGGAAAACAGTAAAGGTGGACTCATCAGAGAAAAATACATGTTTCACATTGTCCACAGCCCAAAATTTGCGCTCCTTGCACCATTGAAACCGATGTTTGGCATTGGCATGAGTGACCAAAGGTTTTGGCTATAGCAGCCCGGCCGTGTATATTGACCCTGTGGAGCTCCCGACGGACAGTTCTGGGGGAAACAGGAGAGTTGAGGTGCACATTATTCTGCCGTGATTTGGGGCAGCCGTGGTTTTATGTTTTTTGGATACAATCCGGGTTAGCACCCGAACATCCCTTTCAGACAGCTTCCTCTTGCGTCCACAGTTAATCCTGTTGGTGTGGTTCGTCCTTCTTGGTTGGTATGCTGACATTACCCTGGATACCGTGGCTCTTGATACACTTCAAAAGCTTGCTGTCTTGGTCACAGATGCGCCAGAAAGACGTGCCCAACAATTTTGTCCCTCTTTTAAAATCTGGTATGTCACCCAAAATGTTGTGTGCATTTCAATATTGTGAGCAAAACTGTGTCTCTTACCCTGCTAATTGAACCTTCACACTCTGCTTTTTCTGGGGCAATGTGCAATCAATGAAGACTGGCTACCAGGCTGGTCCAATTTAGCCATGAAACCTCCCACACTAAAATGACAGGTGTTTCAGTTTCATTGTCCAACCGCTGTATCTGTTTAAGCTGCAGCAATCAGATCAATTGATTTTGTTGACATCACCTTGCGCATGCAACCTTGTTCTTGCTTAGATATGACTGACCTGTACTTGATCTATAAAAGACTGTAAACATAGAACTGAAAACCAACTCCCACTTTCCGCGCTGCAGAAATACTGCCTGGCTTTTTACGCAGATCATTGACCTTTCTTATCTTACTATTGATTTCTAATTGTAGATTAGTCTAAATGATTATTTCACAGAGAAAACACCACCGCTGTGGGTGTCATCAAAGACCTCGGCATGCTGAGGTGTCACCAGCTCTAAGATGTGGTGCATATGCAGCAGATGGAAATGAAAGAGCACAGTGTGAGGGGTTGCAAGCTTGTGCCTGACAGAGGGTCGATCAAATCTTGCCTGGACTGGATCTATGAGGAGATGATACACTTGACTGGCCTCTTATTAAAGCAGATAATGCCACCTATTTATAGATAATCTATTTATTGAGCACAGATGAGCCTGTGCAATAACTGTATATAAGATCTGACAGGAGAGGGAGGTATTTTGGTATGTTTGAACAGCTGTGAAGTCAAATGTTCGTCCAACATGGTCCATATGGTGGTCAGAAGTTGAAAAGGGTATTTTTATTTGATCTAACACAGATTTATTTTTGAAGCTTTTTATTTGGGAGGATTTGGTAGGTCTGATGGGTACATAAGCAAAAAAAGAGAAAAAAACATCCAACATTGTATAAAAAATGAACCTGCTTGTGTGTGTATAGAAAACTAAAACTAAAATTTCCTGTTTACTACATTCTGACCTATTAGATTGCCACACATATCCCAGGGAGTATGTCAGGGTGACCCTCTGCTGGATTGAACAAATACCCAAAATGTGATTTTAGATATGCATGTGTATAAACACTTTCAACAGTTCTTTTGAAAGTTAAGAGGTTTGGCACGAAGTGAGGGTTAGTCTTATTCAGCTCTTGGATACTTGAGCAGTGAGAGGTAATTACAGTTCTTACATGCTTCAGCCTCATGTAAACAACCATATAAGGTTCTGTTTAAACTCCCTGATATGTCTCTTTGAGTTTGTCTCACCAACAAATTGCAAAAATTACAACATGATTCAATTCAGTTTATTCCATTTTATTGAAAGCCAAGTCAGAGCATTTACAAAAAAATACACACAATAAAATGAAGTCTTGTAAAAGTACTTTTCATTTTTTTTGTAAAGTAAGACTAAGATGTAGGGTGAAGCATCTGTAAGACTGTCCTAGTTCAAGGATGACGCAATGTCTTGGTATGTTGCTGGCTTGCTTCAAGAGACCTGAAATGCTGAACCAAGTTGCGTCAGCCAGATCATGTTAAAAGAATGACAACAAGATGGACCAATAAAAACCTAGGTGCATTAGAGTGAAAGTTCAGTAACGAATCAGAGTAAAAACTGAAACTACGTCATATGTTGAATTTGGACAAATCATATGTCGAGTGTAATCCTAAGACCCGCCTTACTTCAGCGCACCGAAATGTCTTTGGCTAAAAACGACAGGAAAGACAGTCTACATGAATATTATTGGTTGAAAGCATTAGTGAGGCCCCACCCACCTACCCTTTTGCTGTATAAATACCCGAACGTCACTTCGCCATCTTATCGAGGAAATGCGTCAGACTGACAAACATCTCGGCTGGGGGAGGCACGACCAACAGTGGCGCGTTTAGAACGGTTACATCTCGAAAACCTCGATCTATCTATTCATTTATTTTAAATCAACTCCTTCACAGGCCGGCGCAGCGGCTGGCCAAACAACTTTTGCCGTTTTTTCCTCCCATTGAGCCACAGGCCTAAGCGGCTGCCATGGATTTTTAAGGCATGATGCGGCACCTCTAATGCAATGGCGATGCACAGTGCAAGGCAAAACCAACCGCGAAACTCCATCTTCGCAACTGCTAAGCAGTTGGGCTCCAGTACCGTACGCGGTATCCCGGCGAGCCAACCAGTACCTCTCCTTCTGGACCGGAGGAAGCTAACGCTAACAACCAGCTAGTCACCACACAGCCGACTTTCTGTTTTTTAAATCACATCGATTCATCTGAACGTAAACACTACCGATCAACATGAAACCTCAAGACATCATCGCAGGGAAGAGCAGCCTGTGGATCTTCGGGTACGGGTCGCTGGTGTGGAAGCCGGACTTCAAGTACAAGAGGAGTGAGGTCGGTTACATTCGAGGCTACAAGAGGCGTTTCTGGCATGGAGACAACTTCCATCGCGGGAATGACGAGTCGGTAAGTGGGAATACAGTTTTAAATGGAAGTGTGAAATGGTGGATGTGTATTGGATACTTGGCCCAGATTACGTCATGACCATGGTTCCCAAAGTTTGGTTCGGAACCCAACTGTGGGTCGTGAAGGGCTGAGTGGCGGTCACGAGATGATATCCAGAAATTAAATGTTATCAACAGTATATTGTTTGCCATTCTTGTATTAAGAGGATTGCTGTTGTAACTGATGCATAAGTTGTCATTTATACACTTATGTAGTTTCCATATTTGCCGTAATGATATCCTTTTTTTATACTTATGTAACCCATTTCTTTCCTCCCCAGCCCGGAAGAGTGGTGACGCTGATTGAAGACGAAGATGTAAGTGGAACTTCTATCTACTGCCTGAAACTGCTCAGGAGTTCCCCCGACACCAAAGCTGACTCTCTCTCTCCACTTTGTTTCTGTTCAGGCGACCACATGGGGTGTGGCTTTCGAGGTGTCGGGCTCACAGTTGGAGGACTCCCTCAAGTACCTCACTGTTCGAGAGACGGTCCGTGGCGGCTACATCACAAAGATGGTGGATTTCTTCCCCGACGGAGAGGATGGGTCATCCGTTCAAGCGCTGGTGTACATCGCCACCGCCGACAATCCCCTCTACCTTGGGCCGGCTACTTCAGAGGAGATCGGAGCCCAGATCGCTGTGTGCAGAGGGAAGACGGGCCACAACCTGGAGTACCTGCTCCGGCTGGCGGAGTTCATGAGGAGCAGCTGCCCTCAGGTGGAGGACCATCACCTGTTTGCTATCGAGACGGCTGCGCTGACCGTTGTGTCTTATCTTTTGGCAGCTCAGTAGCTTGTACCCTTTGTTTCACTAGCTTATAGTGGATGCTCAACCCATCAGGAGGCTGTAATCTATCATGTCAGTCCAGTTATTTTCTAAAGGTGCAGACATCATTGTAGGAAATCCTATCCTATGAAATGTGTAATTCTTATCAACTGTAAGCATTATGTGGTTTGGCTTAAGACACAGCTAGTTTTTCCTCGGTTTTGAAGCCGTCCAGTTCACTGCTTAAGGTACCAAAAATTGTTTACTGTGACTAAAGTTCACTAAATGGCTACTGTGATGTGTATGTGAAGCAACTTCCATCCACTTTAAAGTCAAAATGGAAATAAAAACCTGAAAACAGAAACCTTTGTGCCTTTGTTGTTGTAAAAAGGGTCATGTAATATTTCTCATATTTCAACTGTTTTCATGCTAAACATGTTTGTCGACCCCACTGACCTGTGGTGTTTTAACCAACATGGCTTTACAGAGCCCATGTAAAGCCTGGAACACGTCTTTTAAATCCATGGTCTGGATTTGACTGGACTGTGTTTTGTGTTTGTTTTTTTTTTTTGTTTTTTTTGTGTGTTATTGACCTCAGGAATAGGTGTAACGGTGTTGGACACTCCCAGACTGTGACCGGGGCAGCTTGTACCTTGGAAGCCATTCAAGTTGAAGGTCTGGCCAAGTGCGGCAGTTTATGTAACTGGCTGGGAGTAAACTGAGACCTGGAAGTCCTGTGTTTGCAAGTCTGATCCGTGAGGCTCGAGGAGCTTATTGATTATATCTGAGCCTCAACACAGAAGTACTTAAAACCCCAACAAATGTGATTACACCATCACATTCAAAAGCCATAATTTCCCTCAATTGAAGTTTAATACATGATTATTTGCATTAAGCCTTGCAGAGAGCATTTTGTTTCATAGAATGGGGGATCAACACTGGAATTACCTCTCACCTTATTCCACATTGCTACAAAGAGGCCAAGCCATTTTTAGGAAATATATGAAGCATTAAGGTGTAAGAAGCACATTAGGATGTAGCAGTGTTGGCCAAATATAGTAAATAACTTGGCAAAAAAACAGATTCCCAAGTGTTCTGCTTGAACTTGCATTATTCTGCATCATTTGCCATTTATATGGTAGCGTCTACATAAAATAGCAAACTTAGTAGCATTGATATGATGTAGCAATGACACGTTTTGGTTTCAGGGTTCCTACAGTGTGGAAAAGTATGAAAAGTGAAAATAAGTGTAGAAAGTCTATCTCCAGACTTTAGTCCTTCTCGCATTGGTCTAAATGTTGTCCTTCCTTCTCCCTACTTTATGCCTTTCCCTCATTCCTTTCTTGGTTCTGTCTTTCCTTACTATGCCTTTTTCCTTCTTTCTATCCTTGTGTCCTCCCATTGTGATCTTTCTGTCAGTACCTTTCCTTATGTAGTACTTTTTTGTGCCCCGTCTCCCTTCCTTTGTCTTTTTTCTTTTTTTTACCAGGGTCCACATTTAAAGCCTACCAAGTATATCTGGGCCAAAAATGCATAATGAACTTCACAATTTATATTCTAAAATGAACATAAAGGACAGAGAACTCAGAAAAGTTCTGTCTTGAATGCTTACTTAAAAGATGCAGATATAAAATATCGAGAAATATAAGGAGTGACTAACACCTTAGTGCTAATTTTTATCATCTGCTACTCCAAACCTTAAAAAAGCTACCTTGGAGAACACCTATGTGTTTAAAGTTAAAACTTGGGCCCAAATGGATCTTCTAAAAGACCGAAGACCAAAAGCATAAAGCCAAATTGGCAGCTTAAAAATGAGCAAGTCAGCATCTAGATGTCTCCATCACATAGACCTGATCTCAGTACCACAGAAGATTTGAGGGCAGAGATGAAAAGCTGTGTCTAAGGAAGTCCACCAACAAAAAGATGACTCAGTTACAGCAGTTCTGTCAGGAGAAATGGGCCAAAAGTCCAACAAACTACTGTCAGAAGATTGTGGAAGGAGTCTCAAATCCTAGAGCCAAGTCATACAGTTTAAAAGGCAATTCTACCAAATACTAACTAAATTTAAACTTGTGAACTTGAAGAAATAAAAAAAAAAAGATTGATCTTTCTCATTATTCTGGCATTTAGCAAATAGTTTTAGCAACCTTAACTAACCTACAACAGGAAAAGTTTGATTTATTGTCAGTGAAAGAAAATGTGTTTTTATACATATCTTTACGTATATTTAAAGGATGAGAAATCAGAAGCATTCATACAAGAGAAAGGTTCAAATGAAGCACCTTTATTTCTCACCTTACACCTCCACTGAGTAAATCAGCCGATGCATTTCTTCACATGTACCCAATCTATAAAAATAAAATAGGCGAATGAGAGAAAAGAGCCACAACGCTGCTCTCGTCTTTATGTACATCAAATATAGAGCTTTCAGTTTTCATCACAATATCAACAGAAAAACAAACCTAGAACAAACGTAGTGCTCAGGTCGGGACACTGATGTGAACCTTTTTGTTTGTTTTTATTCTAAAACATTCAAGAAATCCACAAAAGCTCTCATCACAGACAACAACTCCTGAAAAGTAAAAGGAGCGACTGAATTCACATTTTACAGTTGTACATGTGACTTCTATCACAATTAATATAAACTCCCCATTCTTAATGCGAAAAATAAAATAACTTATAACAGCAAAATAACCCAAACAAATAAATGAATCAGTAATTTAATTGTTAGCAGCAGAGCTGAGTCAACCAGCACACTTCCATTTCAAATATATATGTTATTTTTTTACGCCATTTTTCTTTTGGACAAAAATATTTTCATGTGGATTGGAATACTGGAAAAATGTTCTGGAAAAGTTGTCCGTTCGCCATGTTGGTTCGTCTCCTTAAATCTTCTTTTAGAAAAATAAGGGCTTTAGTAGAAAAGCTGCAGCTCTACTGTTAGGTAAAGATTGGAGAGGGAGGGGTTAACATTAGGCTCTGTGATATTCTGATTCCTCCATAGCTTTCACTGAGCATATATATATATAAAATATATATATTATATTTTATATATTTTATATATCTACAGAACAAAATAAACAACCTAGTGGACGTCTATGAGACTAGTTAACATCAAAAAAATGGAAGACGTGGCTCAGTCACAGAGGTTTTACATCATTAACTTTTCAAAGAGAAATATCTGAGGAAGCGCTTGCAGCTTCAGGTCAGCCTCCGTGTGAATGCAGTGAGGTGAAACTGATATTCTCAAAAAGCACTTGGAAATGCTCCTGTTGTTACCCTGACTAAAACACTCGAGGCTGACGTTGTCAGCTAACTAATATACATTGAAACAAAACTGGAACAAGAGAAGAGTTGGCTGCCAGAGCTGGACCATCAGGTCGATGAGCGTATATTTAGTTTCTGAGCCAAAAAGGCAGAGCGAAAATGTCTTCCAGAAAATGGGTACAAATACTGCACTCTCTTTATTAGCTTAGGCATAAAGCATCAGTGGGATTCACAGTGAGCAGCAGGTCAGGGATCAGTCTGTGCGTGCATCATCGAGCCCCGGGACCACCAGGGCCCTTTCCCTTCCTGACTGCGCTGTGGCTGCTGTGGTGGTGGCTGTGGGCCAACTGTGCGTGGGAGCTGTGGGTGGCGGAGGCTCCTTTGGCGAGGGGGGAGGAGCTTCTGCTGGGGTTGAAAGCAGGGCCGGTAGCAGGTCGCCCAAGGGAGGGCTGCAGGGGGTTTGAAGCAGAGAGGCCGGCTGAAAGGAGGGACAGAAAACGCATTTTTACTTTGCTTGTAAAACCGGCCCAGTAACAGTTTTAGTGCACAGTTTTCACAATTAGTTAAAAACATTCTTTACCTATTCAGATAAATGTTTTCAATGAGACACCAAACGGTCATGGGGGCTGCGTGTTTTTCTATTAGCAAAATCCAAAGTCACGGGCCAAGAAAGAAACGATGAGACGTCATGGTGCTCCAGGAGCACAAGCATAAACACACGTGAAAAAAGCCGCGCCGATGAAAGAAAAACTGCTTTTACAAGTAGCGCAAGGACTGAAGACTACCAAAGGTACGGTTTCAGCAGCATCAGATTTGTTTTGCACCAACAGGGTGATTAACATAGAGCAAAGTATTCAAACCTTTCCACTGTCACACTGCAAACACAAGCTTTCTTGTCTTTTACTGGGATTTTATGTGACAGGCCAACACAATGTAGCACATCATTGTGAAGTGGAAAAAATAAAGCTTGGTTTTCTCAGTGTTCTTTAAATAAAACTGTAAATGTAGCTTTTTTTGAGCCCCCTTTACTCTGACATCCCTTAAATAAAATCAAGTTCAACCAATGAGAACAGCAGGGAGAACAAGTTGTATGTTTGTGACAAGGTGTAACAAAGTGCCTGAAGATCCAATTTAAAATTTACTCTTTTCTAAGGTGTTTTGTTTATACACAATAAGGGTTTATCCACTGACTTTAGGAGCCTTTTTATTTCTGAATAATTCATAATAAAGTGGGTTAACCAAGAAAAATCCAAAAGTTTAGGGCCCGTATTCACAAACATTCAGTCAAAGGTTTGATTTGGTAAAACAACTAAAACAAAATGGAGGAAAAAAAAAGGTGGAGAAAACCGAACTGGACAGTCGACCAGAGCCTGCTGTTGGCACAGCTAGTGGAGGAGAATAGAGGAGTGTTGAGAGGTTGATTTGGTCCCGGGATCATGGTGCAAACAAAGAATCAGACATGGGAGCACAGATCAGTGCGTCTTTCCCTCTGCTTTCAGCACCAGCCTGGAATTTGAGCAGCTCTGGTGCCTACTGCAATCAGAAGCTAGAGAGGAGATGGCAGCAAACCAGAGAACGTCTCCACAGACGGGGGGTGGTGATCATTTAGGCTATGGCTACTGACATCATCATGTACAAAACAGTAAATACCTCTTCACCTCATTTGCATCTTCCTTCTATGTATATAGTGTGTATATTGTTGTACTTTATCTTATCTAGAATGTGTATTCATTTTTTTTCCCAACTTTTCCATTTTTTCCAAAACTATTTTTGAAAAGCAAATGACTGTTTTTTAATAATATTTAAATTCTCCTGTACTATATTGTTTGTATTTTTTATAGTTTTTATTCATGGTTATTGATTATTGTTGATACAGTTTATCTTCTCTCTACTTTTAAAGACAATTAGACAGATTCTGAATCTATTTCTTAGAAATACTTTCAAAGATTAAATAAACAAACAAGCAACGTGGTCTGCTCGGTCAGGGACAATTTTCGAATCTAAAACCAGTATTTGATTTTAAAATGTATTCCCAAATATACAAACCTTTGGAAACACTGTATCCATAAGCAGCGTAGGCTGCTGCTGAAGCAGCTGCTGCTCCCGCCATCGCCCCTGCCATGGCTGCCGCACTTCCAGCTGTTGACTTCCGACCACGGCCTTTCGTTCCGGACTTGGCGCCACCTCCAGATCCTTTGGGCCGTCCACGGCTCCGACCGGACCGGCCTCTGCCGGGACTGATCGAGTCGGAGGCTGTAACACCTTTACAGACCAGGAGAAAATGAAAAATTACTCAATTATGTTTTTTTGTAATACAGGCTTCCATAAAATTTTCCATGACAAACACTTTGACACACTCAGATTTCTAGATTCTTCTGGCAGTTTTTCCAAATATTCTCACATTTAAATATGAAATGACACATCGTGAAGTGGACTTTCATGTTGCCACTGCAGTAAAGTGCCACTTCTGGACTAACTCTTAAAATCGCTAAAAACTAAACTTATCAAATCTGTACAAGATTATCCAACACCAAATGTGATTTAAAAAAATAACAATTAATGATCTGTAATACCTTTATTCTGTGTGTTGAAAATAAAAAGTGGAGTTCAGTACTTTTAACCAAAGGTTTAGGGCAGAACCCTGATGTAAGATGATCTGGAGGCCATAAAATAACAGGGAAATGTCCCTTATTTAATGTTTGAACAGGAGTGCATTTATTTGTAGGTTCTCAGTCAGTGAGTCAAAAAATAAAATAGTTAAATATACCATTTGTGATGAGCTAAATATATAGAGATAAAGGATGCTGTCAAACCAGTATGTGAACCCGTAGTATGGCCAAAACGATTCCTCGAATGATTTGAGTACGCCGATTACTGAAATTCCTTGAGGCAAATTATTTGCCTCAACGCTTCGTTAAAATCTGTTTAACTATTCAGCATAACATGTCCTGGGTGATTGCTTTGCACAATGCTCTCTCTTCAGCTAATGATAGCCTACGCTGTTGCTGATACGTGGCTGCCAAGTGCAGTTATCAGCTATGGAGAGAGAGGGCGAAAAGAAGCGGCGAGAAATTGACTAAAAGTGTCAAAGTGTGGGGTCGCTTTAAAAATACAGAAAAGAAAACGCAGCCCAGTGTGTGTACTGCAAAACTGTACTAGCATCCCATAATAGCACATCCTCCATGCTGCAACACCTGAGCAGGATGATGAAATTGAAAGTGAGGTATGATATGTGAAAGCAGTGTTTCTTCTGCCTGAATTTAAATTTGCTGTTTACCTTTTAAATAGGTAATATGTAATTATTTTCTTTATTTCTTCTCTGTTTTTGCACTAACTAAACAGGAAGAGGGTAACTTGGCACTTCAATGCACTGCAAGGGTTCTGTTTTATGTGGTTCACATTATGCTTTTTGATGTTAAAAATCTCTTTAAAAATCCAGAATGCAATATTCAAGCGACGCTTGATAAATCTTCAGAATAATCGATAGAATACTAGATTACTGAAAAAATCATTAGCTGCAGCTCTAATTAGAATAATAATAAATGTAACATGATAGATTTTTAGTTTCTTTAAAAGCATCAGTCTTTACCTTTTTACATTCATATCACTAAGAAATAATGTTATATCCCACTAAAATCTCACAATGTATGAGAGCTGCTGCTTGACTTGGCTTTGATTCACTTTGCTAAACATACTGCGGTAGTCTTATGGCATTAAAGAATGTTTAAACATTAATCATCTCATAATTACCATAAATACAGACTCAAGCAAAAATATTACTCTCACTTTTCCATAATGTTTGCAAAATAGGAGCCAGTGCTTGGTTCTGTGGTAATGGGTCTACTCCCATTGTAGCTTCTCTTCTCCTTCTCCCACTGCCCACATTACACTGGTGGTCTAATTTATTTGAATGATTCGCTCCATTTGCCGTACTACACAGCCTATAATATCACCAACAGCAAGGCATGCATGAACATTTTCCCTTCTTTCACCACCTTCTTGCTTAAACGTCACTCCTCTCTGCCGTTTCCCTTATTTGTCCAAGTTCACCAGCTGATTCTTCATTCATGAAAGATCCATCAGACCTCTTATTAA
Source organism: Crenichthys baileyi (assembly GCA_036173005.1). Classification (NCBI taxonomy): domain Eukaryota; kingdom Metazoa; phylum Chordata; class Actinopteri; order Cyprinodontiformes; family Goodeidae; genus Crenichthys; species Crenichthys baileyi. The sequence goes on along the minus strand of JAHHUM010000415.1, from coordinate 165,878 downwards.
AATATCATCTGTTCTCTAAAGGCATAAACTCGCTCCAATGTCATGAGGACTGATTATCAGTGGGCATCAATTATCTTGCAGGCAGGAGCTTCTTAGCATGGCAGCAAAAATCCAACTTGGGTTTCAGTGACAAACCATGTGTTATGGAAAATCACGGCAGTAAATCCAAAGCATGGATATAAAGGCAAACACACCAAACATTACCCATCCCTCTGGATACGAGAGTTCAGAATGAACACAGACAGAAAATGTTTTTGAATCCAAGTAATTAAATGAAAATCGGATGCAAAAAGCACACAAGTCACAAAAACCATAAGTGTAGCGTGAAAACGTGGGAGATTTTATAGAAATGTCTTTAGGGGTGGTCAAATGTTTTTCAGTACTCCACAGGTAAAGTGCCTTGAAACGTATTTTATGCGGCACACTGTCAGAAATGCATCGTTGTAACTTAAAGGGGAAATAACACACGGTTTGCTTTCTGTTTAACCCACTTTGCTCCCTTTACTCCATTACTCTTAAATAAACCAGTTGCCTTCAGAAATCTCCTATTCAGAAAACAGAGTCCACCAGTGTGTGATTTAATCTCATGGTAACAAACAGCATAATGAAGACCAGGAAACCCACCAGAAGCCATTTAGAGGGCACATCAAACATGCAGAAGAAAATTCCACCATCCCCACTGTGAAACACGGTGGTGGCAGCATCATGCCTTTTTTGGGCCTAAATGGCTTTATTAATAAAAAAAAATGTTAAAAACAATGCATCACTTTTTGTCATTCTATAATAGGAAATCCCATTAAAATTCATAGAAGTTTGTGACTATAACACATCTAAAAGGTGTGAATACTTTTTAAGGCACAGTTTGTAGATACGATGTATATCTGCTGCGTCGTCACTGTTCATCCAGACAATCGGAGGTCGGACAGGGCAAACACAACAAGTGGTAAACAAGCAGAGAGAAGCAGGAAATAACGACTTATTTAATACTTTAAACAAAATCAGAAATTTGATTCGAATTAATATCAGTGTAGAAAACAGCAATAAATATCAGTTTCCTTTACATCACTGTGTGATTTTCTTCTTCATATAGTCTAATCTTTCTAGCTTTATTCGGATTTACATCCTGAAAGTGTTTCTGTATATGAGCCATAGTTAAAATGTTAGCGCTTCTTAGAGTAAGGATCTCACATAACCCTGTTTATTCATTTCCTCACCATTCATGTTGTCAGAAACTGATCCCGTTACGGAGGCAGGAGAGTTGGTGGCACGAGACTGCGGCGCCGAGGAGACCGGATCGTCCACGATCACCAGCATGTCGCTGCTGCTTTCGTCGGCATCGGCGTCCGGCGGCAGTGAGCCAGGCTGGAGCTCGCTGCTCAGGGAGATCTGGCCACACACAGAAGCATACACAGACACACACACAGGCTGGGGGTCAGAACCACAGGGGGATCAGGAACCGGGTCGGTACAGCAAAGGGCAACGGGAAGGAAAGAAAGGAAAGGAAGCAAAGGATGCAACAAGGAGTGTTGAATGCATAGGAATAAAGAAAGTAAGAGTCGGTAAAAAAAATGAGGGGAAAATAGTAACAGATGAATAGAATAAAGAAGAGATAAATTCGGAAGCAGCATGTTGCCGAGCAGGAGGTAAAGCTTGTAAAAGACGGCCAAGATACCTTCTGGGTGATGCACTTATTTATTCGTTTTATCGTCCTATACTTGACCAAGACTTTAACAAACACTCCTTCTAAAGTCCATCTAAATTCCCTCACCTCGCTGAACGGACTGGGCATGGCCGAGTCCATCTCAACGCTGATGAAAGAGTCGTCCCCATCTGCGGACAGGTTGGAGTTATCGGCCGACGGAGCGTGGGCGATGACCAAGTTCATCTCTTTTCTCTTCTTGTTGTCCGACTCCTCATTCTTCTTCAGCTAAAAAGGGCGAGGTAGAAGATGAGGGGAAACTGTTAATATATTGGTACTTCAATCAAATCCCAAACCCTTCCCACTTTCCTGAACTGTGTGAGCCTTTGTTGTTTATGATCAGAATTAAACTGGACACTTTTTCTTACTTCTTCTTTCTTACGTCCCAGTTCAGATTGCATAAATTATCTTGAAAAAGTCTCCTTCTCTTCACCCCCATCATGTTGTACTTGTTTTGTCATTGTGCTGATACCTTCTCAGCATACTTCTCCCTCTTCCTCTTCCGCTCCTTCACCTTGCTGCTCTCCTCCTGCTGCCTCTTTTCCTCCTGTCTCTGGCGTACTGCAAGAAGAGACAAATGGTGTTCATTTTCCTCTGTTCCTACATCTGCTAGCAGTAACAGATTTTTGGACTGAAAGAAGCGTGCTCACATTTCTTCTCCAGCTCATCGTCATCTAAAAGTAGACTGACCACCTCTTTAGGCTTGAGGGTATCCGGTTTGAAGTTCCCTCCAGAGATTACCACCCTTTGGATCTGGTTACACAAGAACATTAAAACATAAATCACAACTGTAATTAAGTACTACGTGTTATGTGTTTGCTGCGCAACACAGATAAAGATTGATTCTCCGTAGATAAGCCCCGAGTGTCGGACCTCGCTCTTCTCCTTGGCGCGCTGGAGGATCCTCTCTTCGATGGTGCCCTGACAGATGAGGCGATAAACCGTGACCTGCTTTGTTTGACCTAGTCTGTGGGCCCGGTCCATGGCCTGCTGGTCCACCGTGGGGTTCCAGTCGCTGTCATAGAAGATAACCTGGAGGAGAGAACAAAATAGTTTGTATTTCTGGACCAGAATCATTCTAATTCATCACAGTCTTGACAAAACGATTTGCTAAAGCACCAGTAATCCATGTAGACAGTGTCTCAATCTTTATAAACTTAAGGTGGCACATTGTTGCTGCGCAGGTTTTCACATCTTTAGGAAACATCAACTCTGTTTAAATTTTGATATTATGTAAATGTGGTGTTTTTTAGTGTCCGGGGAACTCACAGTGTCTGCAGCAGTCAGGTTGATGCCCAGCCCTCCGGCTCTCGTACTGAGCAGGAATACAAAGATATCCGTACTGCGGACGGCAGAAGGCAAAAAGGTGAGATTTTATTTACTGTAAAAATATTAATATACTGTATCTATTTCCCTTCACTTTTTTTTCTGTGGCACTTTTATGTCTAAGTTAAAAAATCCACAATAAATGTTTTAGCAATTCAGCAGTTAATGTTTAATTTTGACAGTAGCTCCAGGTGGATGTCGCTTATTCATCTTAAACCCTCAGTTATGGATTAGTTTTATAGCACCGGAACGGGCTGCCAATTAAGAGGTTCTGAATCATCTAAATTCCTGTGACACCTGTATGAGGTCAACTTTCTGTGACAGCGAGCAGTGCTGCCACATTCATGCAGCCAGTTGTTTAAAAAGTATGGCCTACTTGCGCGGCTTGCAAAACTGTATTAGGGACGTGCACAATGCTAAATGTAACGAATCTGGGTTTTTCCTAACAACACAAGTGTTGTTCACCATTGCCGCACCATAATTAGCAAATTTGTTGTCATAGCAATATCAAATGGCTGAAACAAAAGTCCTTTAATTTTACAAAGGTCAAGGCAGAGGGCAAATATAAAGCAGGCAAACTCCTTTTTTGGGAACCTTCGTTTCCAGACTAAGAAAAGGAACCGCAATGAAATATGTCATGAGCCGAATTATCAACGAGCCATATCAAAAAATAAAAACAAACATCCTAACAGTAGCTTAGTACCACAGCAAGTTAACCCCATCGTCGGAGCGGTACACCGAGGCTGACCTGCAGAAATATTAGTCGCTGTCCAGAAAAGCCACATCTAGAACATCACTGGTGGGTTCAGCAGGACACAACCACAATACTGATGCAAACCATGAAATAGAGATGAATTAGAGTCTAGTGTGTTTTTTCAATGCACTTAAAAGCAACTGAGCTTTCAAGCATATATTTGGCATTGGTTTTATGATTCAAATACAGTATCAGATTGGGACTCAGTATTGAGAAACACGTAATTACAAGTATCTCAGATTGGTAATAGCGACAACAATTATCTTGATCAGGACATCCCTATGATAAAATATTGTATTACATCTCCCTGGCCCACAACCAGCCCACTTTTAAAGCTTTCAGAGGGATCCAGCTTTATCTAATTCATTTAGGCTGGTTGGGCTGATATCTCTGGTTAGGACAAAATGCAAGATTTGTTTTTTTAGTTACATTTTCAGAAAAAAGAACAAGAAAAAGAGTTTAGAAACACACCAGATTTCTTGAATGCTCTGTTTTTTTTAAATATACATTTGTTCAGACCTGGGAAAGATTTAAAATAATTTAAATTGTCAGAAAGGGAATGTCAAACCCTTCAGAATAAAGATATTAAACAATAGATCTGTATTCAAAAAATCATTCACCCTTAAAAATAGTTTAGGAAAAAAGAGAATTAGAGCAAATTTTTTGATGAAAAAAGTCTACACAACAGAATCAGAGGACTCCACATAAATCAACTGCATAATTTTCCTCTGGTCACCCTGGCCCCCCACCTCTTTCCAGTAACTCTATGCCCTCCCAGTTTGAAAACCACTGTTCTGAATGCAAACAATGGAGTAACACAGGGGCCTGGAGGCCATGCACTAATGCGATCCAGAACATGTGGACGCCAAAAAACAGACACACACATGCTTATAATGTCTGGACGTTTGATAAAACTGTTCCCTGATTGCAATAATATACAAAAAGGCAGAATTACATGGCATTATTAGCAAGGAGCAACATTTGGTCTCAGTACCACACAAAACTCGCTCGACTCACCGGCTCTGGAAGTCCGCCACCATGTCCCTGCGCTCAGAAATCTTGGAAGATCCATCAAGGCGGATGTAAGTGTGTTTGCGATAAACCATATACTCCTAGAGGAGAATTAAACAAAAGAACATGATGCCCCGATTTCTACTTTCTGTCAATATATTTAGCAACCAGATTAGTTGACTGCTAATCTGGGAGCCTGCAGACTGGAGCTATTGAAGGCAAAGGTTTGTGAGAACAAAGACGTCATGAACAATCTAAGAGAAATGACTATCTGCTGATTACAAAAACAACTGCGTTTGTCTCCACTTTTCAAACAGAGTGAATAAAATGGACCAAATCCTGCGTTTAATGTCTGAAAAAGTACAACGTTTGAAATTGGATCTGATTTTGAACCCTACTGACAATTTTTCTCCGAAGTATTTTTTTCGTGACACTAGTGGCCATTTTTTCACAGTATATGGACAGGAAAGTGGGAGAGAGGAAAGGGGGGAAGACGTGCAGAAAAGGTCCCATGGTCAGGAATCGAACCCCGGGCGGCTGAGTCGAGGACTCGTAGCCTCCGCATATGGTGCACGCGATCCACCTCCACGCCACACACTCAGAACTTGTTGAAATTCAAGTTGCAATTTTTTTTTTTAATCTCTGCTAAAGAAAAAAATAAATAAATAACAGCAGCTTCAGACTGACCTTAACAGACTCTCGAATATGCAATCCTATTTAGGATTTTCTCCAAGGAACAAATAGACCCAGCAGTGCTATTGATTACATTTCAAGAGTTGAGAAACATTTATCTTTATTATAATAATCTGTCTGCGATGGCAGTGGGGTTTTTTTGGTCTAAAATATCATAATACCACTTCTTTTTATGTTTATTCGCTTAAGTTTAAAACTAGGACCAAACCCAGGGAGACACTAAGAAATGCAGATATTGATACACTGATACCGTATCCTCCCAGAAGTCTGCTTAGCTGCTCTGTGTGTGTGTTGGTGTGAAGGCGTTGGGGTTGATGGGAGGGTCTGTGGAGCAGGAGCACTGATGAGGTGACACACTGATCCCTCTTTAATAAGTACTGCTGTGAACTTGCGACCTCCTTGTTGCACTTTGTGAGTCCCCCCCAAAGCAATGAAGCAGTCACAATCACTAAAACCCATCACTGCTCACCTCACACAATCACTAGCGATGATATCAACGATTTGACACCATGTTTTCTGCGACCCCGCCCTCCCCCTCCCAGACGTCCATCATGACACCCGGGTCTTTGGTCCCACCAGGGCCTGCCCTCCTCGGTCTGTGTGGCTCCGTTCCAAACAACCCCATCTGCTCTGAATGAACACTGCATTAGGAACCATTAGCACATTAGGGTCTACATAAATGCTCCCATTCTTCCAGAATAGGGTTCTTATTTCTTCTGAGAACAAAATCACCCAAAAATAACACGGAAATGATCAGGATGGGGGTTTCAGGACAGCATTTTGGCTGTTCTTTCCTAACGAGTACTGAGAAACTGAGATGTAACCTCTAACAGCTGGGGATTCTTTGTAATAGTCGGCTTTAGTTTCACAAATCATAGATGACATAATATTTGGATATGATCTGACTGAAGGAATACAAATGTAATGCTCAATTTCTACAGTTTATTTTTTTCACTGAACCTTCAAAAGCTGATTATGAATTGAACTGAAAAATAATAAAATCCTAGAATGACGCACCACATGGCGCAGCGGGAGCAAGCAACCCAGGTTCGGGTCTCAACCCTGGAGACCTATGTTACATGTCTTTCGCCCCTCTCCACCCCACTTCCTCTTTGCCTACTTTAAAAATAAATAAATAAATAAAGGCCACTATTGGTGGAAAAAAAATCTTAGTGTTGAAAGTGGAAAAGAGAATCATCACATTTCATGTTTTCTGCCTTTATTTTAATTTGAAGACAAATATTTAAATCTAGCGAGTCCTGATCAAGGCATTTTAGTTCCTGACTAAACACAACATCCAATACTTGCTGTTGGTATACCATCAGTGATTGTTGGTAAAGTGTTAGGTAGTGAGCCGTGCTTATAATTTAGATGTTTGCAGGCAAAAAAAAACAGCCTACCTTCGTGTGCAGGATTTAAAACTTGCATTGTAAATCTGGATTTTCTCTAACAATCCAGGAACTTTCCCTCCTTAAGAATGATGTTCACAGTAAAAGGAAAATATATTGGCTACTGTATTAGCAGACGAACAACGTTTTCGTGTACGTTTTGTCCAAAGAAGATTATGTGAAACGACCAAATTATCACCAAGAAATATCAAAATGGAGAGCACAAATGCTAGCGTTAGCGTAGCACTCATCTCCATTTGCATGAAACATCCAGAAGAAGCAGGACGTGACTTTGTTGAACACTATAACTGCATGAGTCGAGTCAGATATATTTTAAAACAAATGATCAAGCTTCACACGTTTCAAGTAATTTACTGTCAGGACATTATGGGGCTTTCTTAGGCTAGGTGACATTGCGCTGGACAAAAGTCAAGCATTGCAAGGGATTTTATTAACCTGACCGTGTCAGACTGGGACTCGGGACTGGCAATCCTAATCCCTAATATTGATTCCACGTCAATAAACATCATGGACCAAAAATCTCAGGTCATCTCATTTAATGCAGCCCTTGGTAATGCTCAACACACACCGGTAAAACCAAATGTTTACATACCCTGTATAAAAAGACATCATTTTTTCTCACTGTGTGACAGAAAATCAGACTATAAATATCCTGTTTTAAGTCAGTTAGAGTGACCAAATTATTTCTATTTGCACAACACACTGTTACCTTGCACGACATCATGCTCAAATCAAAAGGAATCAGGCAGGATATCAAGGAGAGATCTGTGGACCTCCATTAGTCCACTGGTTTTGGGTACAACGTGCCACGTTCATCTATTCAAACAATTACATGCAAATATAAACACCATGGGAATGTCCAGCCATCATACTGTTCAGGAGGGATAAGGGCTCTGTGTCCTCAGGGATGAAAGTGTGCATATCAACCCCAGAACAAAAGCAGAAGATGTTGGCTGGAGCTGTTAACAGAGTGTCATTATCCACACTGAAACGAGACCTGTACCCACAGAGGCTGAAAGGCCACACAGAGATGAAGCCATCACTCCAAAATAAACAGAAACAAAAGCCAGATTACAATCTGCAAATGATCTCAGGGACAAAGTCCTTACTTCTCAGAGACATGTGTCCCACCATCAAAACGGTGAAGCATGGGGGTGGCAGCATCATGCTGACCCTAGTCATAAAGTTTATGAGGCAATTCTACCAAAAACTAAAAAAATGTATGTAAACTCATGAATATCAAGAAAGTTAAAATAAGTCTATAACATTCAGGTGTTAGAGAGGGTAATGTCTTGGCAGGCGATCTTCGGTGTCTGGTTCATTTTCTTTAGGCTGTGTTGATCTTGGCGATCCATCGACGAAACGACGTCACTCAATAAACCAGCAGCCAGAAAGTAACAAAATCATAAAACCAAACAACAGAGATTAGCATCAGCCTCTCCTTTGCTGGAAAAAGTAGGTCTTGTTTTGTGGAAATTAAAACCCTCTGCAGGATTTATTCTTCTACCAGTAAAAAGAACCCAATACAGGAACGCTGAAGCCAGATTGGTTGAAGGTATGATTTCATACCAGATATCTTTTTTCCTTCTAGTGGACTAGTTGCTGTCAGACCAACCCTAAGCTCCCCTCCATTACATTATGAGGTCACTTTTCAACAGTCTTCAGTGATTCACGAGGCACACAGCCTGCGTTGGGAAAGCCAGTGAGAGCGATTTTAAAAGAGAATGGCTAGCCTTTTTATCTCAGCCATCTTAAGTGCTTTAATCAGCCCTCTAGTCTTACGATCTTAAAGGTGAGGTATTCCCGCTGTTTTCCAGACATGCAGGAAGACGGCCCTTATCCACCTGGGTCGAGTCCATCTGCCATCAAAAGATTTGGCAGTGAAAACAGCACTGCACTGTTCGAAAGGGGAAAGGAATTCCCAGTGACATCATGCCGGAGACTTTTGGCCCCATAGTGATGTTTGCAACAAACATGGTGGCAACAATAGAGTGCTCCATCGAGCTTGGTGACACAATATTACCATCAGAGCTGCTTCACACTTATTTTTGCGATAAAGACCACAGCATTATTCATTTTAAACTCGAATTAAACTTTACACCTAATTGCCGATTAGATTAGCACTAACCCAGAGGCTCTCTATTTGATCTGATGACATTTTTTCAGCTCTGGAATCTAAAATACCAAGATGATACACCTGCTTAGTCAGACATGACTCCATAATCGTCTACACTGCACACACTATTTATCCGGTGCAAATAACACCAAAAAATGTCAGCTGCTCATTTCCATGCTCATCATTTTTCTTGTGTTGCCCTAAAGGTGGGGAAAAAAATCAATATGTGTCACCCTTCATTTTTTTCCCACTTCCCTCTTTGATTTCTTCCCCCTCCCACCCAAGGGTCTTTGCATCTTCTAACTCTTCCCTCTTTCTTCACCACTTGTAGTTATCCCTCCCATCTGCCTGGTTCCCCAGCAGATGAGGCCCTTCTAATTAGCCATGACCTGCTAATTATCATCTAATAGGCTCACTAACGAGGGACAGGCTGGCTTGTTTGTAGCGCTGGAGCTCAATACCAATGCAACAGCAGGCCAGTGAAACAACTCATCAGTGGAAAACATAAATGCATATGTAAACAGATGTGTATGAGAGGCATTTTTGAAGTTGTGTGTTTGTGTTCATACCTCAAGCAGGTCTATCATGCGGGTCATCTGGGAGTAGATGAGGACCCTGTGTCCCTGGGCCTTTAGTCGGTTTAACAGGATATCCAAAGTGTGGAGTTTGCCGCTTTCTGTGATCAGGCTTTCTTTATCTGAAAATTGAAGTAAACGAATCAACCCAAAACCACCCAGAACCACCTGAACTCTCAGGCACAAAACCATAACCAAGCATAGAACAAGTTCGTTAGTGATCTTTTCCAAATAAGTGGGCCCATCCTTATCATTCCACAATTTTTCCTTACAGTAAATGTTTGACGAATACAGAAAAAAGATCAGAAGTTTTCAACTTTTACAAACAATTATGAAGAACTAGTAACTGCTGTTCTTTCTGTTTATCTACATTAGCAACCTCATGTTAGCACTAATGCCTTCTTATGATATACACAGTCTGAAGCATAATGTGGAGTTTTAAAATATGCATGAACTTCTAAGTACGGGCTGCACACTATTTCATCATCAGACTATCAGTGTGAATGTTAGTAACATTACAAAGGACTATTAGGAATGTAAATATTTATTGGTTGTTATTTCTGCCAATTAGATATTTAGCCTGATGGATGGAGTCTCACTGGCCGGTGACAGCACCCAGGATGCTTATAGTCAAAGAGTGCTGGGAGCAATAACATTTCTGTATGTCATGCAGCCCCACTATGAAGGCAAAGTGTCTCTGCTTGTGGAGAACAGACTGGTGGTCTTATCAGCTCGATCACAGCTTGAATTAACTGATCTGCATCATATTTAGAATTTCTTATTAAATAAATATTTAAAATATATTGAGTCCCCTCCAATAATCTGGCCCTCATAAACAAATCTAGTGACTTGTGGTTTTTTTGGTTTACTCTGTGTTGGAACAGCGGTGTCTAGCAGCCAGCGACATAAAATTACGTTTTAAGAAAAAGTGATTTTTCACTGCAGTTCCTGCCAAGGCACAAACCATGAACAAATAAGCTGTAAAGTTTCAGCTGATGGCACATCAGGTGTTCGCTTGTCTTTGAACGGCTGACCTGTGAGAGCAGACCAGGCAGCAATCTGACCCCGGCTTTGCTGCTGATGAGGAATTAACAACATGTGGCACAATAGTAGAATGAGGTGAAGGTCAGCGCTGCCATCGACCCAAAGACAGGCACACTTCTCTGTTTGACCTTGGGGTCGTGGCACCGGGATGTGACAAACTAGGGCTGACATGCTTCGGCAAGGGTTACAAGAAGGTCCCAATGGGAGAGTCAAGCATGTCCATCTTGAATTTGAATCTTAAAAAGCACTTGTTTGCATTTTTAACCCACACTTTTGAATCTTTCCTAGTCTCAATTCCTTTTCCTTAATGTATTCTAAGCAGTCGTGTAAATCTCATGTTTCCTTAATAAAAAAAAATGTTTTGACAACATTTCATGTCACTTTGGCATAATTAGTATTAATTTCATAATTTCTAATAATTTTATAGAAAATTAACCGCTGCATTACAAACCTCTGGATGGTCCAGTACCATCCTGATTCTTTTGACATTTACTCAACAGAACTCTATGCTAATATGTACCCAGACTGAACCCTGAACTTTGACCTTGGTAGGATAATCCCTTATAAAAAGGTCAGGTCCTGCAGAAGTGTTAAAGAGGAACTAATAGACGAGATGAATAGGCAAAATGCTCTGGGGAGGTTCTTAAAAGCTCAATGGCAAACCACAGCAGAAAGGTGTTAGCCTGGTAAATACTTTAAGTCCTGGTTACATGAAAATAAAGCTCCTTAAAAAAGGATTAGTTCTCAAAGTAAATTTCTTTAATGTTATTTGCGCCCTCCGACAGATGATTTTCAGACTTTCTAGCTTTTGACAAAAGGAAAAACGTAGGTAAAAAAACTTTTAAAAGGGGCAAGTATCCCAGAAAAATCTGAATGAAGGGCAGCAAACATTACTGTACCATGACCACAATGTTTACTTTGCTGCAACATTTCTTGTTAGAGTGAATCTTACTCAAGAAAGACAGAGGCCCTATGCTCTCGACGACGCTTTTTTGGTGAAAACGGAAAAGTTTTGTATTCTACTACATTTCTACTGTTCGTGTACACCACAACGGGGCGTGTTTTCTCTGAAAACTGCACGATTTGAAAACCGGTTATATAGTGTAATGTTTTTATCACTTCCACCAGGGATGGGTACCTTTCACATTTGAACCGATATGGTACCAATACTCGGTACCTGGGAATCGATACCTGTACTCAACCGCAGCAATTTTTGGTACTTTTGTCTGCGTGTATGTGGTAATAAATGTTAATGAATTCAGTACCCATGCCTAGCTGCAACTAATGATTATTTTGCTAATTGATTAATAATCAGACAGCAAAAGGTTCTTAATAGGAGGATTTTTAAAATAAAATTAGAACAAGGTGAAGCTAAAGCTACGCTTTGAGGACTTCAGGATAGAGTATATTTTCTGACGAAGCAGGTTTTTCCATCTTCAATGCAAAATGTAGATATTTTTTGCACGCATTTGGCCTAATTCCTGCTCTGGGTTGTTCTTTCAGCAAATGGCATGTTTTAGAGTCTTTATACTGCAGTTAACGATTTTTCGATTACTAAATTATTTGATTTTTTCAATAATCGATTAATCACGATTTATAGGACTAATTCTTTCTGCCCTAACAGTTTTGAAAACATCCCAGTCTCCGTCGTCGTGTACACAGGAAAAACTGAATCCTCCTGTATGGAGAAGCCAAGGCTCATGCGCAATATGATTGAAATCAGCAGAAATGAATGCACAAATGCACAACATATCGGATGCCGATCAGTTAAAAACCCAAAGAAGAAGAAGATGTCAACCGATGCCAATGATGGATTGAAGAGTACCTACTTGTGCTGTTGACTCTTTTGAACCTAAGGACGATTCTCCAACAAAGTGCTCATTATCTACCCCGTTTTCTAGCAGGGAGTGTTTGTACGCATGCCCATGTTATTGAGTTTAAAAGAGATACCGCCTACTAGTGGCATGGCAGGGAAATTACACCGTTTTAAGGTTTCTACCAGTGTGGTACGCATTTGGATTGCAACTAAACGTCATGTAGATGTGTTGACAGAAATGGAAAAACAACCCCGTTATTAGTAGATTGTTGCTGTGGGCACAAGGCCTGATAGTTGCTGTCAGCATGTGGCTTCATCTGATGAAGTGTAAGCTATTATTATGAGCCCCAGCAATGAAGACCTGTGAGGTTTAAACTTGACACCCTCTTGTATCTATACTTGAGGTTTTCATTTTGAAGTAAGAAGGGAAGCAGTTTAGTTGCCCTGTTTGACTGACAGAGCTGACAAATAAAAACTGTTTATTTAACTTTTATTTTTTTTTATTTAACCTTAAGTCTTGGTAAAATAAAGGTCAAACAAAAATAGAAAAAAAAATTAAGACTTCTCGGCAAGTTAACATGATCTACTGTGGGTAAACTAGATGCTGCTGTCACGTTCTGCAAAAGAAAACAAATGACTGTTAAGAGCTATGCAGATGATAAAGAAAAAGGTGGAAAAATGGAGAAAAGTAAAATAATTAAATAATAGTTTTCTTTGCACAAATGGAGGAAGACAGAGATCTAAATCTGAAGCAAATCCTGCATAAAACTCGCTTTACATTTTGGCTGGCGAAAATCTTCCACTGTGCCACCAATTTGGGGTGTAATTGGAGGTCAGCATCAGACAAGGTCTTATATAATCATCATAAAACTGTCTCGCTGCAGTGGCTCCAACTACAGCAAGAGAGTATTAGGATGATTCTGTTTCCATGAAACCACCCTGGACTAAAGAAATAAAGTGGTCAAAACGTTTAAGGCAGAGGAGACAGTGAGACTTGCAGCGGATTATAAATATGAGAAAAGAAAATGGTCCAGACAGAGTAAGAAGGGGGTGCAGCAAGGCAGTGTTAGCCCTGGTGGCCTCCCCGCCACAGGTGCCAGTCAATCCATCATTGGTGCGGAGTCAAGGCCCCCCTAAAACCCAGTAGGGCACACTGACAAACACCCAAAGGCAAGCAGACACTGGCAAAGCTGTAAATGATCATATAAGGCAATGGTGCTCAGCTCTGGAAAATCATCTGTTCCTGTTTAGCAGATTCAAGCATCTTGCCATGGTTAAAACTTTCCATCTAAGCACCTAACCCAACTGAACTAAACCTGTTCCCTTAGTACACTAACTGTCAGTTTACAGGAATGTTCAACCACAGCAGTGACATTACATTCTGATCCTCATGTACCAGCCTATTTAATACTCCGTAGTATTTGAATTATAAAGAAGTTATCAGTAGAAGGGCTACAAATTGAACCCAACTGTGTTGACAGAGGAGAAAAAAACAAATCCCTAGAACGATTCAGACTTCCCAAAGCGTAGAGAGAGGTGGCTGAGTTCAAAAACATTTACTGCTGTGTGCTCTAAATATTGCTGCCGAACTCTTACAAAGAGATGCCAAGAAAATGAATAATTGCAATTTGGGAGGGCTTCAGTGGTCTGTGTCATTCAGCCATAACACTTAAGGCTTACATTATGAGCTACATGTGGTTGCAGAGAAATGCATGACCGCTGCAATCTGCATGCGGTAATGATGCTTTTAAAGTGAATTATTAGGAGCTCAGAAATGATCTATACATGTGAAATGCTTAACATTCAGTTTTTCACATTATAACCAAAAGCTGTAATGTATTCTATTGGGGTTTCATGTTATTAGCCAACACTAAGTAGTGCATAATTGTGAAGTGATGGGAAAAGCATATATGCTTATTACAAATAGGAATATGAAAAGCATTAGTATTCATCCCTCAGGTCAACGTTTCATAGAACCAACTGAAAGTATTTTAGGATATTTCTCCAACAGCTGTGCACATCTAAAGATGGAAACTTTTTCAGGTTCTTCTTCGCATTATAGCTCAGACTGGACGGAGACAATCTGCAAACATCAATTTTTAAGTCTTGCCAAAGATTCGGGTCTGGACTTGGACCAGTCTGGGACATTCTAGCAGAGAAAAATGCTTTGATCTGAACCATTCAATTGTGGCTTTCGATGCATTTTTTTAAGGGCTGCTATCCAGCTGAAGTCAAGCCTACACCCTAGTCCTAAATCTTTTGCAGCTCCTAAGTGGTTTTCTTCCAGGATTGGCTGATCTCTGCAGCTCCTCCAGAGTTACCAAAAGCCTCTTGGACCATACTTGAACAGTGGATTGAACACAGTTCCCTGAGATGTTCAGAGCTTGGGATACGATTATAGAATCTAACCTTGCTTTTAAATACTTTACAACGTTACCCCTGATCTGTCTGCTGTGTTCCTTGTTCTTCAAGACAGAGTTTGTTTCATAATATTCTCTGAAATTACACACAGATGGAATCTATTTACTAATTTGGTGAATTCTGGGTGCAGATTTTATTTATGATTATCAGAGGAAGGGGGGCAGAATACAGATTCACTCTAAAATTTCAGATTTTTATTTGTAAAAGAAATAAAATTAAAAATGATGTATTTTTTTCCTAACTTATCTCACATCGCCATTATGAAGTAAAACGAACAAAATGTGGTTCCAAAACTAAAACATGAAAACAGTGGGTGAGGGATTTTAGTTTACTTGTCACAGTAAATGGCAAAAAAACAACAGAAAATCAGGGGCTGTGGTATCAACCACACCCCGCAGCACATGCAGTGTCACACCACTCTGCTGTTGCTATGGATACACATATCAAGCTACACCACCTGCCCTGTCCCGCTTTCAAAACACACCCCTCCCCTCATTGCGCTTCAATCCAGACCAGTCTAACAGTGGTATTCAGGCAGCCAGCCCTCCCCACCTACTCCTATCCTCAACGCCTGCTGCCAGATTAAGCTACACTCCCCCTTTCTGCCCCATCCACGACTCCCTCCAGCTCCTCCTCCATCCTTCCCTCCTCCACAGCTTCGGACTCTCCCTCCTGCTCCTTTCTCACCCACCACCTCCCCACGGCTGCTGTCCCCAGACCTTGTAATTCAATCCCTGCAGGGCCAAAGCCAGGGGCCTGACATGGTCCTGACCCAATTAGAGGCGTGCTGCCAGCTAATTAACCCGAGCCACAGCCCCTGGTGCCTGGCGCCTGATACTCCCTACCCAAGTATGGCATTAATTTCATTAATACGCCACTACTGTCCTGTCCCCTACCTCTCTGCCAAAAAGCGGCCTTGCCCTCAGCGGCGAGGGAAGCAGGCCAGATGCGAGCGAAAGAGAGGATGACAAACAACAGCATGAGTGCGAAGCGAGAGGTGGTAAAGAAAGATGGATGGATGGTTATGTGAGAAAGAGAGACAGATGGGGGGCCAGAGAACAGGTCAAATCCACCATCGAACCGGGCATCAGCTTCTCACTCTATAATGACACATTACACAGTACGATCAATAAGTCAATGAGCAACACTTGTTCACCACCGCTGATAAAGGAAATATTAGCCCGGAACGATTTCGCTGCTTCTGCACATATTGATAAAATTAGATCTAAATTTAATTTTCCAAGTATCAGCAGCGTCAGCGACAGATAAGAGCCAGATGCCAGTGGGAGGCTGTGGAAGCCAGCAGCAGAGTAACTGACAGAAAACAGAAGAATATTTAACTTGCTGATGTTTTACATACACAAAACAGAAAAAATATAAACCTCTAGAGAGGCAGTACCAAGTTAAAGAACATTTCCCATAAGCCCAAAAATACGCCTGCGTGACAGAGTGGGGTAGAGACTGAGCGATGAGCTGCAACGATGTGAATAAACACAGGGTGCGTTGGCATATGAGCGGCTGTCTCTCCACAAAAATGAAAGAAGAGCACTTCTTTGGGTTTTCTAGGAGTCGCTCGGCAAAGCAAGAGACAGACACACCACGCCGCAGCGGCTCAACGCTGCCTCCATCATTAAGGGTATATCACCTTTGGCCTGAGTTGACACTGTGAAACGCCACAGAGGAGCGCAGAACAAAGTCTTTACAGTAAATTCATAGTAAAATCATGTGGCTAATGTCTCCCCCTTCAGTCTACTTTGGATTTCAAAGTACCTCAAGTTTTAAAGGTGGCATTCTTTGGCCTATTATGACAAATGATTTTCCATAAATTAAAGTAGGAAACCTTGTATTACACACACTTAGTTGGTTTGCTTCCCATTTAGCTGAGGGTTAAGAAAAAAAAAGAAAAAGAAGCTGAATACCACAGACGGCGGTGCCAGTTTAATGCAGAGTCAGTCGGTGATGTGGTGAGGCTGGCCGTCTGTGTTGTTTGGTGCCCGTCTATCAGAGGGCTGGGGAAGTTTCCTGCCATTTTGCCAGAGAGCGGGGGTTTCTTTGAAGGGACAGGAAGACAGAACTGCATTTCCCACAGTCTAATGTAAGCTCCATGGCCTAGAAGTGACAAGCCTCTCTCTCTCTTTCTTGAGGTTGGCTGATACATAGAAACCGATGCATGCATACAATCTGGTGGATTACTGAAACAAAGTTGTCTGCCATATCCTACATGCATGTATACTTCCATAGCAGGCAGATTATAGTTAATAATAAAGCTAAAAAAAGAGTAAGGAGTCGGGTTTACAATGAAAAGCCTGTTATTTTGTTGGGAGATTGCTTCTAATTACTCTATGTGAGACACAGGCCACCCAGGCAGCAAGTTCATTCCTACCGCGATGTACTCTGACTTGATGCAAGTATTTCACTATAAATTGAGTTAATTTGCCTGATTCTGAATATATATACAGTCCCTAGCAGAAGTATTTATACAGCTTCAACTTTTTTTGTGCATTTTATTACCTTATAATCATAAACACCATTGTTATGTGTTGGAATGTTATGCCATACACCAAAGAATGTAATGCATAATTGTAAAGGGGAAAAGAAAAACACCATGTAAGACCTGCGTCTCGATTTCGACTGAGCCCTTCTAACACACGACTACGCTTTCATCTAAATCAATCAATCCCATCAACTCTGACCTGCTTCTGCAGCATTAGCTTTACTTTTCTGCCACACATGTAGACCGTAAGGTTAAATTCTGATCTCATCTGGTCGGAGAAGTTTCTTCAACACCTTTGCTGTTTTCCCTGCATTGCTTCCGACAACCTTCAAAACAGAAATTTGTATAGTTGTCTTTCTATCTTGGTAGGTTTGTAGTTGTGCCACCCTCTTCCCATTTCTGGATAAATGATTGAACACTGCTCAGCCAGCTTTCCCAACACTGGGGACACTGTTTCATATCCTCACACTGCTTTAAACTTCTCCACAACCTTCTCCCTGACCTGGGTGGTGTGCTTCTTGGTTTTGTGTGACGTTCTACATTCAGGTAACATCAGAGGCTTTTACAGAATTGCTGTTTCTACACAGAGATAATAATTACACACGGGTGGACTCTCTATAATAATTTTAGGATTTCTGAATGGAATTGGTTGCACTGGATTACTTTTAGGTGTATTCGAGTATAGAGGGAAATTTTTCTTTGAAATAACAAAGCTTGAAAAAAAGATTTATCATTTTTTCACAATTACACACCACTTTTAGTTGCTATATTACGTAAAACCTCAATAAAATACAAAGTTTATTGCAAGGCAAGTAAATAAGAGTTGAAATTTCCAGCTTGACTTCAGAAATAATCAGAATAGTTCTTGTTTTTGTTTTTTTATAGGCCTTCACTGCAGCTGTGTTCATCTTTTGTTTGTGGTTCTTTCTTCCTGTAGCCATGTCACCAGGACTTCAAAAAGCAGCCCAGCCTGTTTAAGATTACAAAGGAACTCCTTTAATTAGACAAATAAAATGTTTGTGTTTCAGAGTATGTTTTGGTTCATTGTTCATCAATCCTGTGAAACCACAAGGTTTTTTTTTTCCTGCATTTGGCCTCATCTGAACCAGGAAAAACGTCCATTCCTGTACACCTTCCAATTTGTCTAGCTGTGTCTGCCTTCTGTCCTGTCCTAGCAAACATTCAGCCAATAGAGCCCGTGCATTCCCATGGCTTGACTCTACTTATAAGTTGATTTCATAATGATTTTTAACAGGAAAAAAGTTATCCACCCTATTAACTATCTGGTGCATGCTCATCCTCATTAGGGTTTAATGTTGTGGCTCTTTTTGATTTGTTTTGGAAGTCAGAACTCTGATATGGGAATAATGTCACACTCGAGTAAAATGCATTCTAGTTGCAGATCAAAAAAACTGGGATGTGTTAATTGTGTGGCGCTAAAACATAGTGGCTGTGGATAGCAATGATAATCCCTCAAGTTTATTCATTCAGTCACTAAAGAAGCATGTTCACACATGGAGGTTCTGCACCTCTTTGTGTGCCACTGGCGTAATGAGATAAAAACTGTCACAGATGCTAATAAATACAGTAGTTTCCACCTGCAACTTTCATCAAGTTTTATATACATGGCAGCCATTTGGGATATTAAACTCCAGTTTGTTTGGGGACCTTAGACTTTCCAGGTCTCAGTATCAACTTCAGGAGGTGTCCCTTTCACATGTTTTGTCTGGGAACTTAACAAAATCCTACTGATAAGAAATGTTTAGCCATTTGAGTGATTTTACAGCTTAAAAACGTCGTATAGTTCTCCTTCTAATGGTGGACTTGGGTATAGGCAGTTTAATCACTTGAAGATGGCTGTCACCCTGTTTTCTATCGTGCCATTTTTGCTAGCGTTTTGAAAAACTGGGTCTAAACTTGGGGAATTTGTGGAACATCAAGTCTTCTCAAGTCTTTAAAGTATCTTTGTCGCTTTTGTTGTGCTCCCTGTTTGAATAGTAATAGTTTATTAGGATCAGGAGTGTGGGATTGACATTGCTCATTTGGATTAGAACAGTTTATGATACCTTTGCCACTGTCTCTGTTTTCTCTTTCATTATTTAGGGATGATTCGACAATCTGGGAATGAAATTTCCATCCTCTATGCATGCCCTGAATGAAGATTGAAATCAGTCATGCTGTTTCACTCTCAGTTTCAAGCATTCACCGTCTAGAGGCGAGTAGGCCTTTATCATCGCAGACAGTATGTACGGTTAAGCCCTAAAGGTAAATCATCAAAGCTGCTCAGCAATTATAAGAGTTTGATTGCTGTAATGCCAATAAGGATTTTTCTGTTTATTATTTAGAAGATATAAACTATTTTTGACATGCAATGTTTTAATAAAATGTAAATAAATAACTAATGTTTTCTTTTCAGAATTGAACCAAACTTCCATGTAACTGTTTCTTATCGTTTCACAGAAAGGTTTGCTCTAAAATCTGAACAAAGCTGTACAGAACAAATATTGTCCCCTATCCTGTCAGGTCTCTGTCATCATTATTTATATTAAGGCTGTTAATAAAAAAGCGCTTTATTTTGTTTCATGAAACATCTTTCTGTCATGGAAATCCTGCCTGCACAATAACATCAAAAAACAAACAAAATCTGTGGCCCAAATCATTACGGCTTCAATTGTTTTTTCCTCCTCTATGTCCTGATTCCTAATAGGTCCTCTGATTAGATTCCTCCATCGATATCAGTAGGCAGCCCTACTCACGCCATGGCGCTCAAACAAACAGTAATTCAGCTCTGCCATTTGTTCCTAAAGGTGTGGGCTGGGAGCGCAGAGGATTGGGGAGGGTGGGAAACTTCAGCTGAGCTACTGTACATATCTGAGCCTTGATGTGGCAACAATGTGTTCAGCGCAGGACGGGTGCCGGCGCGTTGGGTCACTTCCTTCCTACTGGGGCTGAGAAAGAAGTGGGAGACCAGACTGGCCGAAAGGCCGTGGGCCAGATACTGATTCCAGAACAGCGCTTACTGCTGTCTGCTTTTTGTTTTGTTTTTTTTACAGAGACAGAGGTGAGGCCGTCTTCGGTTTCGAGTGCGAGGACAGCCAACGACGATGGGCGTGGGAGAGTGTGCACTGTGAGCTGGGAGACACCTCAGGACCCCGTGTGAGTGCCGCACAAGTCCCTGAATGGGCTTGATTGTACACAAACAACACGCATACACACTCACTCATACACGGACAGACCATTTATTAGTGTTACCTAACTACGCACTTGAACAATGAGCAGTGGCTAAACTTCCTCGCTTTGTCTGCTTCCGTATAACATCACAAGAGCTTTCAGGCTGTTCTCACACAGACACACAAATAGTTGTTTTGTTTCTCACATTTACATACAAACACTCTTACGGGCACATTCATGCAGAGATGGGGAAAGGGGCAGAGTAAAAGCCCTGTAATGATGCAGCCCCATAGAATTTAAAAAACCTGTCTGAGTGTCAAGCCATTTTAAAAGTTGGCTAATCAGACATGTGCTTCCATTTATCACAAAACAGAGCAGTCATCACAATCTAAGACACGCACTTTATCATAGCAAGAAAGGGTGAGTGGGTCAGTGAGAACGGACATGTTGTCTGTAAAATGGCAATGGCCTCCGTGACCTCGGACATCCATCAGTCCTCTGAACCCTGGCAGCAAAGCGCCTTTCACTCCACTTTAGCTGACCCTTCCCTCAGCCCTTCTGATAAAATTCTGGTAAACTGGAAAATCCACACGTTTCGCACTAATGCTTTCATGCAATGAGCTGCTTTGATTGATGGGAGTTCATTTCAGCAGATATACCTTGCAGGTCAATTTGATTTTAAGGCTGAGAACTATTATGCCTTGTAAAAGTATTCATATTCCTTGAAGGTTTCCCTTTTTTTATTTTATGACAAACTTTGATGAGCATTTTATCCATAAAGTAAATTCTGTTGGTCGGATTCTCCCACCTGAGGTCTGCGGCTCCTCCATAGTTACCATGGCCTGTTGGTTACTACTTAATGCTCTACTGTCAGTTTAGGAACACGACAATGCCTTGGTGGGTCTGCAGTTGTGCAATACTCTTTGCATTTTCAAATAATGGAAATCTTCTGGTGTGTTCCTTGATCTTCATTATGCTGTCTGTTTACTTATGTTCTCTGAGGCCTTCAAAGAACAGCTGATTTTATACTGAGCAGATTAAATTACACACAGGTCTACTGTATTGTAACTAGGTGATTTCTGAATGCAATTAGTAGCACTGGATTTTCTTCAAGGTAAAAGGGGGCTGAAAACAAATGCAAGTTGTGGAAACATTTAATGCATTTGCAAGCTCATGTAGTTAGTGAGGCCATGATGACTCCAGTTTGGAACTGAGCCCAGTTTTTGACATTATTCAGCAAACTCACAAAGTAATCTGTTCCAAACTGCAGCAGTATAAACTGTATTGCGAATTGACCAGTGCTTACCAGGTATCTGTATGAAGGACCATCCATGGCGAGGCTGGAGGGCCATCACACCCCCGGGAACTTGTGGGTAGATGGCGTTAGCCCTCATGCACCAATCTGAGGTGAGTTCAGGGGAGCCGTACAGAAAACACTGCTTGTAGACTGTTCCCCCTCCGCTGCGCATCACCCGCCACTCGTACTCGGCGCTCCGGTCGGCACAATACCGCTCCATGGGAACTGCCGTCACCTAGGCAACCAGAGATAATTTGTGTGATGGAGAGGAAAGAACGGGGCTTTTATTGCTATTAAAAAAGAAATGAAATCTGAACAAATGAGATCAAATGCATGCTAATGTAATAATAATCTGTAATAACTTCCACAGAGTGCTTTACTTCTGTACCACATGCAGACGGGTTTTAATTCATCAGCAGGTTCTGATTCTGTATATTTATGTGTGTCCATGTGTGTTTGTGTGTGTGTGTGGTGGTGGGGGGTGAGAGGAAGCTCAAACTGGAGAACAACCTGTCTAAAGAGCTCTATTTAGAGGCTCTGTTTGTTTTAAGTGCAGCTGGAAGGCCCAGTGGTCACCCCTACTACCCAGCCACAGCCACACACACACACACACACACACTTCTTAGATAAGAGCCTCTCATTGTTAAAATCCAACAAAACGCAGCGCTTCCCTCTTCTACTGCAACGACCACCCAAACGGTCTGATGGGTTGTAACACAGCCCAACAACACCGGCTATCCACACAAATCAAACAGCAGGACCTTGTTAGTGCATCTTCTTTACGCTCTAACCTTGGGCGTGGCAGCCAGCAGGAACTTGGGCGGCAGCGTGGGTTCACAGGGTCGGAGCGTGGACGTAGCACAGTTTCTGCTGTGGATCTTCACGTCTGTGTGCCCCAATATGCCTGGCCTGGAGGCTGTAAACACCAAATCCTGACAGACACACACAAAAAAGTGGATAAATGATGAGAGATGAATTGCTGTAAAATGACCCAACTCTAAAATGACCTAATTCTAAAAAGCATTTCAGCTGCAGTGATGGGTAACCCAGCACTGATTCTGAAGTCAAATTGTGGAAAAGTGGAGCTATAAAAGCCATAATATAATATTAGCCACACATTAATGAGTGCAGCAGGGATCATGGTTTTTCTAACTTCTCTGTCAGTATAATTAGATTGAACTGACTATATTCTGAAAACATTCAAATAACACCTCACCTAAAACCTTAAATCGAAGCTTAATAGTGTTGATTTGTAAATGTGAGACAATAAAAATTGGTTGTCTGAAAATTCTAATATTTGTGCCAAAGATGGCGTAAACCGAATGTACATATTCTGAGCTAAAATCGAACTTGATCATGACTAGTAATCTAAGAATAATGCAGAGGTGGGTTTTAGTGCAGTACGTGAGGGTTGGTGTTTAGTCTCATTGTGGCAACACAGTGCCACCTAATGGCAGTCAAAAAAACAGCTTCAAAGATAACAACATTTACAAACCTATCAGGTTTTGATCAAAAGCCCAGATAGCCAATGATGCTGGTTGACCTCACAGAAATACAGAGCAATGCAAACCTATTTATACACCCTGTTTATCACAACATTTATTGTACTATGATGGGATTTTTTGCAATAGATCAACTTGAAGTCATGCAAAAATTGTCATTTAATCATTTAATGTTATAAACAAAGTTTTATTAAAACCACCTCTGTTGCAAACACAGCTGCAAGTCTTTTTATGCTCTACCAGCTTTCAGCTCTGGCTCTACCAGCTTTTTACTATTTTTTTACCCATTCTTCTTCGACACAAATTTCCAAGTGGATTTACGTCTGGACTTTGACTGGACCATTCTAACACATGAATTCGCTTTGATCAAAACCATTCCATTGTAGCTCTGTGTATGTTTAGGGTTGTTGTCCTGCTGGGACTAGAAGTCTTAGTCTTGTGTTTAGCTCCATCCATCTTACCATCAGTTCTGACTATCTGCCTTGACCCGGCTGAGAAAAAGCATCCCCACACCCCATCAGTGTGGGGACAGTGTGTTTAAGGTGGTGTGCAGAATTAGTTTTCCGCATCACAATGTCTTGTTTTATGCCAAAACGTTCCTCTTTGGTCTCTTTTGTCTTTCTTATTAAAATTCTTCCAAAACAGCCAGATTTATTGTCACCTCTGAACCAATTGGCTGCACCGGATTTATTTCAGGGTCACCAGACGAGAGGGGGCATGCTACTCCTTGCAGATATTTGTATTTCACAACTATGCACTACTCAGTGTTGGTCTAACCCATTAAATACTTGACGATTCTATTTATAATATGAACTTTTGCTGGGCACACTAAATGGGAACTTCGGTGGTTAGGTGCAGGAATATTCAGACCCTGTTCTTCCATAGGAGTGCCAGAAAAGGTGATTATAAAACTGACCGCAATGTCAATCACTCAGTCAGACGAAAGCGAAGAGCCAAGAAGAGAACCGTGGCACACTCTGCCAGTTACACAAAGCTCTACAAGGAGAACGAGCAGCTGTAGGAAGTGGGCCAAAACTGCAGGAGTGAGCGGTTTCTAAGAACAAGCGTGGGAGTCTGGGGTTAGCACGGTCAAACAGCACATATAATGTTTAAAGTCTCCTGGTATCCACAAGTTTCCGGGTTTTCTGTTGTTTTTTTGTTGAGCCGCTCCAGGAGGGGAAGCTGAGATGCACTTCAGCTGTGATGAGGCCAGCAGAGGAAGAGGAGGATGAAATTACTCCAGCAGTGGTTTTAACCATTTAGTGTTTCCAAACCAACAAATTTCAACCGGACAAATGGGGGTTGGTGGTATGAATCAAATCTGGCCACATAAAACTGCTTGTTGGGTAAAGCTTGATTGGATATGTTTTCAGGCCTACTGAAATGTTCTTGAAGCTATTACCAAACAAATTAGAAGCATTTTTGTCCCGTGGTGGTCTATATATTTAAACTGGCAGAGGAGACAAATCCCACCTTTCACACAGCACAATAAAAAAAAAATTAAAAAAAGGGATGAATAATGCACTGGCTCAATCCAACCACGTACCAGGCAGCTGCACAATCCCATGAAACACACACGAAACGGTCTGTGTGCGCCTGAGAAGGACGGCGGTGTGCTACATCTATCCCCTAGATAAAACGTTGGCAAGCATTTCAAACTACTCAGCTGTTTTGAAGGAACAAAAAACAATATGCAATGTCTTTTTTCCCCTGAATGTTCCATTCTCTGCCACAAACCACCAAAATAACAATGGTGTCTACGGATCTACGTGGATTCACTGTTAGGAGACTGCTCTGCCAGCTGTTTTGCAGACAAGCTAAGAGAACAGTATGTTTGCACTGTCTTGCAAGTGTAACAGGTTTATTGATCAGAGCCTGGAAGTTGTTTCTATCTATGCTGATTGGAGCAGGAACCAACTGATGAATAAATATTTCCCATGGCGCATATTAGATTCTTTATCTTCTTAGAATCTCTTTTAAAGCAAGGTTTTTAGTGTTTAAGAGATTTCTCACAGCAAACCGTAGATGGACATGGCCCTAGAGACAAAGGCAAGGAGGAGGGTCAGCTCTGATGTGCGACTATGATGATGTGGATCACAAAAGGCTTTCTTCACATGCCACAGTCTGTGTATGTCTCTTTTTTGTTTTTCCTTACCTGGAGAACTGGACTGGTTTGCGTGTTGGGGAAGGCGGTCGGTCTGTTGAGCCACAGGATCAGATCCTTGCGAGACAGACACTTGCTCCTGTGCTGTAACCTCGCTCTGTCAGCCCCATCTCCAGCGTCCTCTTGATGCTCCTCAGCGTGGTTGAACAGGCGTTGATAGTAGAGCCGGTACGCAGCTTTCAGGGACAGGAAAAGACCTAACCATCTGTGAGATGGGGCAAAAAATCCAATTACGAACAAAGAACCCAAAAAAGGTAGGAACATCTAGGTGGAACAATCGCTTCCAGCATACTACATCCGAAGCTGCTGGATATTTAGTCCTTTATAAAGGAAAATAAATGGTATCAGAATATTAACACCCACCTCACTAATGTGCCTTGCAGCATCATATTGGACATCTCTGCTGGTGACACATCAATAAAGCGCAAGAAGGAGAAACAGCTTCCTTTTTCATCATCTGAGACAGCACAACCAGAGCACAGAATATGACGTGACATGGTTTAAGGGTTTCAGAGTGGTTTTGTTGCTATGTTTTGTGTTTTCTGCAGAGCGCTCACCTTTCCTATGAAAAAGGGACTGCTGGATGTGATTTGGCGAGAAGGGAGATAACAGCACATGTAGTAATCTGAGAAAGATGGGGACAGAGACACCAGGTTACACCACTAGATATGAGGACCAACACTATAAGAATACAAGGAATAACTTTTCCACATTTTGTCACGTTGCAACCACAAAATTCAGTGGGTTTTATTAGGGTTTTATGTGACAGGCCAAAACAAAGGAGTGCATAATTGTAATGTTTAAGGATGGTTTAAAATGTTTTTACAAGTAAACAAATCTGAAAGGTGTGGTGTACTTTTGTACTCACCCCCTTTTTGCTGATACCCCTTAATAAAATCCTTTGCAATCAAATTACTTTAGAAGTCACCTAATCAGTAAAATCCACCTAGGTGGAATTTAACCTCAGTATAATTACATTCTGACAACACAATGCTCTTTTTGAAACACGGTGGTGGCGGTATCATGCTGGGGGAGGCTTTGCTTTAAATGTGTTAGAGCGTCTGGGAAGATGGGTGGAGAATAAAAACAGAGCATTCCTGGAAGAAAACCTAATAGAATCTGCAACAAGACTTGAATTTCAGCATCGTTTTACCTTCCACCAAGAAAACGACCCCAAACACACACCCAGAGTTAAACAGAATACTGAAGATCAACGTCCAGAACTAAATCTAACCGGGCATCTGTGACAAGACTTCCTATTCATAGATCGGCCTGAAGCAGAGCTATGTATTTCGCAAAAGATTGAGGACATTTTACAGTCTCTAAATGTTCAAATTGGTAGAGATATATGCTACAAGGCTGTTCTACTGTGATATTGACTCATAAAAGCTAATTACAAATGTAAAAAGCTTGGCATGCATAAACAATGTGGAAACCGCTGACCTTTTCCTTACACTTCACAATAATGCAATATATCACATAAAATCCCAATAAAACACCTAGAAATGTGCGTTTGTGACGAGACAAAAATGAAAAGGTTAAAAGGGAATGAATGGAAATTAAGAAGCAGCTTTGATTGACCTGGTGTATTTTTAGAAAGATCAAGTGTGCCGTGCAGAAGAACGTACTTGTTCTTGGCCTGGTTGCATGCGCGGATGAGACCTTGACGGTAGAGCAACTTGGAAATGACGTATGGCTTGACGGACATGTGGAAAGGGGATCGGGTCTCCTGGCGCTCAAACAGGTCAGGGTGGTTGCAAACCTGCATACAAATATACTATTAACTGTACTTGCTTGAGGTGGAGCCGCCAATTTATAGTCAAGTTACTCATTTTTATTTTTCATCTTTACTAGAAATATAAATTATTGAAATATGATTTTGAGGGCAACTAAGAAAAATCCACTTTTAATACTCAAGTAGTTTTACTTGACTTTAGTTTGCTTTAGAAAATGAACAGAAAAAAACAAACCTTCCTAAACTGCATGACAAGGTTCATGAGCGAGGATGTGGTGCTGCTGGCCTGCTGGGCCGTGCCCATGGAGGATTGTAGAAGATCTTCGATGGAGATTTTGTTCCTCAAAGCCTGGTAGAGCAACCTCTGACGGGATGTCAGCTGGCAGTAGGTCAGGATCTCAATCTGCAGAGAGACAGAAGATAAAGTTTGTTTAAATAATTCATTAATAGTCACACGAGGTTAGCTAACAGAACTCACAGCTCACTAAAAAAAAAGCTTTACTATTTCCTTATTTCCCCTGAATTGTGCAAAACCAAAAACATTTGACCCCAAGTTAAGTTTCAGCATACACAAAACGTTTCAAGAATGATACATCTTAAGTAAGTTTTATTTTATTATTTCACCACTGAGACAAAGACAAATGGGGGGGGACTGACTTTTACATATGTGATCTGTTATTTGGCCCAATTAACAAAAGAGGGGGAGGCAAAGAAAAAAGTAGAAAAGAACCAACATTTTTAAACACGCATCGAGATCCAGCAAGGAAAGTGAACAGCAATAATCCAAACCAACTTTCATCATGGAGGGAACTTCAGCAGCTTGTATTGGGCTGAGCATAGCTGGCAAAACAAGAGACACCCAACAAGAGCGGAGAATGGAAAGAAGTGGGCTTGCAGGGCTACTAGTGGGTGCTGAGGAGAAGAAGTGAAAAAGACAGATGTGGGGGAATGGTGAACTCTGCCATTCCTCTGCCTCTGCATACCAAAACTCACGCTATGAGTGTGTGTAGCAGGAGGCCCTGAGTCCAACACCCGTCAGGAGGATCTGCCAATAAAAGCATCACTCGCAGGCTTATTGCAACACTTAATGTGTCGCTGAGGTTGACAAGAAGGCAGAAGGAGGTGCAGAGGAGGGATAATTCACTAAATTAGGATATTAGATTATATAATTTAGAGTTTTAGATTAAACTCTTGTCAAAAATATCTCAGTTTTCATTACATTTTCACAATTGGTAAGATTTGAAACTTCATGTGCTTATTCAATTAAAACCCCATGTTCCTTCTTGTTTCTTCCTTCAGTTTATAATTCCTACTAATCCAAAAGAGGCTTGATCAAACACACAAAAGATTTGTTTTCTTTTTTTACCTTGTCTGAAAGCTCGTTTTCCACATCCTTCTTGATCCTGCGCAGCATGAACGGCTTGAGGATCATGTGCAACCTAGAAAGCTGATCTTGAATGAACAAAAAAAAAAAGAAGAAAAAAGCATGCAAAAATGAGCAAGGGCAATGCATGTCTCATGGCAACACCACATAGTATAAATAGTATGAAGGGCAAGATCAACATCTCCAAAATCAGACTGTTCTGTTGCTCTCACTCTCGTCGATGGCAGACTTGTTCTCAGCGTGGCTCTCGATGTCCTTGGAGAACCACTCGTTAAACTCTTCATGTGAGTCGAACAACGTGGGCATGATGAAGTGCAGCAGGGCCCACAGCTGAGAAGCAGTAATGACATACAGTTGTTAGCACTCCTGATAAGCAAGCATTCGTATAAATAAACACACACACACTGCGAACCTCAGCCATAGTGTTCTGGATGGGTGTCCCGGTCAGCAGGAGTCTGTTTCGACACTGGAACTGCAGGAGGATTTTCCACCGAACGCTAAAGAAAAAAAAAGAGAAAGACCAACAAACATTAACATGCCATCTACCAGTTACAGCATGTGCAAAACTGACTGTCATGTGTGTGTTTTTTTTTTACCGATATTGTGGCTAAGTATGTTTTGACCAGTCTCCAATAAAAACTTGAATGATGCATAGCTGCACAGCTGTGGTAGTCTGTGAGAATATTTTTCCAGATGTTTTTTGTTGATTTGGAGCTTAAGAACAGTGGTCCTGAAATCTATATCCTGGCTGATTTATGATGTGCCGTCCTCAGTTTACAGCTTAACTTTTGTACAAGCTCCACAAAGTGTTATGTTTTAAATAAGCTGACAAACTCTGTAAAGCTTAAGGGATTTTATTGTCCGACAGAAACTCTTTTTGGATTGTAGATCAAATGGTTTGCTTTAATTTCTGTTCTTCTCCGTCGTAACTCGGCTAAACTGAGTCTTAAACAAGCAAGGATCTGCTTTACCTGGAGCTGCTTTTCAGTGCTTGCGCCTCATCCAGAACCATGTACTGCCACTTGACCCTCTGGAAGTACTTGACATCTTGAACCACCAGCTGGTAACTCGTGATCACCACGTGGAAAGGTGCGTTTTGTGTATAAAGCGTTTTCTAAGTAACAATTTACAACAGAGACAGACTGTTACAGACTACAAGATAAAAGAAAAATGACAGAAGAGGTTCATCTAGAAGGGATAGTTTGGGATTTTTCAAGTGAGGTTCTGTTATAAGCAGCTATTATCTTTAATGCAGTGGATACCTATTTTAGCATCTCCGTTTGGTATAAATTCAGATTAGCTGGTCCCAGAAACTAAAGCTAACAGCTAAACAGAGAAAGGCCGAGACCAAGGTCAACTTCTGCCATCCTAAAACAACCGCAGTCTGAAAGAAATCCTGGCAGTGATGGAATGCTATTTTATGAACCCTTAAACAGTTGGCATGTTTGCATTGGGCCATATTTTTACACTAAAGCCAAAGATTATTTATACAGGAAATAGAAGTAGGAGGCGGTGTGCCACTAAAAACCTTCCTGCATGAAACAAGTACAAGTAACGACAGTTACAGTAAGGCAGTGTAAAAATCTATATAATAGCATTTATTAAAGGCACCATAATATTTTTGATTTTTACACTACTTTGATTTCATTTTATGGTAAAGGTCAAAACAGAGAAGCTTGTTCTCTCACACAAAGGTGCAAGAACAAAATGATGTTCTTGTCTTTGCAGCCCTGGTTTGGGAGTAGTTGCAGCTTGTTCTTGACACACAGTCTGGGGCAGAACTTATTTCTTGTTTGGTGTCCGACAAATATTGTGCGTTTGGTCAAAAACTGAATGCCAAATACTGTAGTGCAAGACTGTCAAACTCAAGTGCTCGAAGGCCCGAGTCCTGCCCCTTTTAGGTGCATCTCTGCTTCAACATGACTGAATCCAATAATTAAATCATTACTGGGAAACTGTAGAACTTGAGTCTATGCGGAGGAGGTAATTCAGCCTCTTAATGTGTTGGCTCAGGTGCTTTGGTCCAGGAAGACATCTCAAAGTTGCAGGACACAGGCCCAGGACGACTGGAGTTTGACACAACTGGTGTAGAGAGAAGGACCTGAGAATTTCCCAGGAGTTCTGCTCTTGAGTTCGTGTGAAATATAAAATGTCCTGGTCAGAAAGAACTTCGTTCTTCTTCCCTCATGGGAAAATAACAAAATTATCTGTTCTTGCGGAGTGGGTACAGGCAGTTACTCTGACAGGAAATGTTTTCTAAGTAGGTGTTTGGCAAATTAAGATTACTAGTGAGACATTACCTCCTACCTCCATTTTCTGTATGAATAATCATTGGGCCCTATGTAAAAAAGCAAAAGAACAAACAAGTGCCCAAGAAATGGCAAAGGTTAGAACGTTAATAAAACACAATCTCAAAAATTGTTGTGAGGTTTTTTTAAATTTGAGTTGTTTTAAAACACTTTGGTCTTGTCTCCTCTTACTAGCCATAGGCTTCAGCCTTTAGGACCAGATAATCTGGATTTATACTAAATAACGATGCCAAGTTTTGCATCTACTGCAGGTAAGATACTAAAAGCTTACAAACGTCAAGCAGAACTTTACTTCAAACATTCTGAACAACCCCTTTAAACACCTGGCGTATTCATAATAATCTTATTTTTACCTGGCTCCAAAATTTCCGAATAACTTTGCGATCGTGGGGGTTCCCCCAGTACGGCAACACCTGCAGGACGCATATCAGTATTAGATATCATGTGGGGAAAAATTTAAAGCCGCATCAGCTCCTATGAGTGAATTTGGACTAAATAAAATAACCACCAAGTTAATGTACACAACCAAAAGCTACACTGGGGATGTTCTCAGGGGAAACAGGCAGGGCACAGCCTCCACAGTAAACCACAGGCTAACCTGCTGGTGCAGAACGTGATGTGAAAAGATTTATACGACGCTACATCACTCAACATAAGCTGTCATTCCATTGTTTTCAGTCAGCCTTGCTTTCAGTGCTCAGGAAGCTTATCTTCAGATTGTGCAATGGGGTCTTTTTGCACCCCATTAGCAAAACAAACTGGAAATGATTCGCTTCCAGAATTAATGATAAAGTAGGCTGAATGCTAAGGACAACAAAGACAAGTAGTTTGAATGTGTGAGCCAACTCATAGTTGATATTATTAGAGTGTTTGATAACGGTTTGGAAGTCTAAACTCAGGTAGACTTCATTTACCAATAAGGCAACATCTGAAAACAACTGCCCTCCATTTAATTTAAGAGTATCAAAGAAAATGGGGTTGAATACAATTACATTTTTGATTTTTTTTCTTTCAAAATAAATTTTAAAACCCATGTTTAACCCTTTTTCTTCCACCATATGATTATGCAGTGCTTGGTGTTAGTCTATTAAGTAAAATCCAGTTAAATTACACTCAAGTTTGTGGTTTTGATGTGAAACATGAATAAGAGTCAAGGGCTACAAATACAGTACATCCACTCTAAGGCCAGTTAAGGTATATCTAAAAGTTTACTCAAAATAGACTTTTAACCTGAATAAAATGTGCAATGTCACAATACTGCCCCCTAAAGGACTGTTGTAGTAAAAGAAAATCAATCAAAATTCAACAAGTTTAACATTTTTGACACAGAAATACAGAAGAGAAACAGAAAATACAACAGAAAAAGAGTAAATAGAGAAGAAGTTTCCCAGAAGAAAGTTCTCCGCAGATGTTTCCGCTGCTGCCTGCAGTCGGCAGTCTTACAGATTCCTACCTTGAATTTGGGCACAAAGCGGCTGAACTCCTGGTGCCAGTTGTTTAGCGTGGATGCTGGAGAGATGATCAGGAACGGACCCCAGATGTTGTCTCTCTGTGAAGGGAGAGAGCAGACATCATCGGCCGCTATAACAGGTGGTCTTTGTGTATGCAGTTGAAAGTGGCACCCAATAAGAGGAAGTCCTGCGAGGAACACACCTTGCATCTTTCTGTCAGAGATCTGAATAGCTCACAGACCCACTGGTCACCATTTCTTCCCCTCGTTAGAGAAAAGAGACTAAAGCTAGCAATTTAGCTATTCACATTTGTGAAACCTGACACATAACTCATGCTGTCAAATGTTCCAGCACCTGCAGAAACACAGCCGCAAACCAGGAACTCTTTAAAGGAAGCAGGTGCACAAAAAGGCAGCCTGGTAGATGTTTCCACAAGTCAAAAACAATAGCGGAGACGAGAAAACATTCCAGCCTGTTTTGGAAGAGAGGTGTAAATAAAATCCCCTTTGACCCAGTCCTCTCTTTCTCACCTCCGCTAGGTGGGCCAGCAGGGCGATACTTTGAACTGTCTTCCCAAGTCCCATTTCATCTGCCAAGATTCCATTTATTCCCTGTGGAAAAGAGAAGAAAACAAAGGAAGAACAAAATTATTCCATGTGGGCGTATAATAACGTAATTTTATGGTTTGCCAAAAGGACACTAAGCAACGATTGCAAAACCAAAATACCTTAAAGATTGGGTTTTGATGGATGCTGACCACACACAGTGTTTTGTTACTGACTTCTGTTGTTGAAACAGTCACTCTTTTAGTGATGCAGATAGGAAAACCACCAAATATGTACAAACATTGGAGTACCTCGCAAAATCATTCGTATCTTTTGAACCTTTTTTACATTTGTCATGTTAGAACGTTTAGTGTGTTTCTTTGAGAAATGTATTAGACAGACCCACACTGAGTAACACAACTGTAAAGTGGGAAGAAATTGAAAAATGGCTTTTATTTTTTTTTTAATAAAAGCCTAAAAAGGGTTTGCATTTTTATTTGGGCCCTCCGAAGTCAAAAGTTTGTAAAACCACATTACAATACAGTAATAACTGCAAAGGAGTTACTTTGCACATCTGGAGATTGAATTGTTTTCCATTCTTGACACAAATTCTCCATTAGATTTAGGTCTGGACTTTGGGACATTGTAGCACATGAATATACTGTTATCTAAACTGTTCAATCATAGATCTGGCCTCAAGTCTTTTGCAGCACTTAAAAGCTTTTATTCTAGCATCGCCCTGCATTTAGCTCCTCTGTCAGCTTTGACAAACTTCCCTGTCTCTGCTGAAGAAAGGCAACTCCATAGTATTATGCTGCCACCACCATGTTCCAGATTATGTGTTCGGGGTGAAGTGCAGAATCTGAATAAAGGAGGCTGAATACAAATACATGCCACACTGTTTGTAGTCGTAAGGTAAGAAAATGTCAAAATATTTAAGGGCTACAAATAGTTTCACAAAGAACTTAATGTACAAACACTATATCTATATACTTTGCAATAATTTGTCAAGGACAATTTAAGCCTAAGTTAATTGTGTTTTTTATAACCCTTTATAAGACAAAAGCATAAAAAAAAATTATTTTCATTCCTTTCAATTACCAACTTCATTATTTAGAAAATATAAATTCATAAACCAGCATAGTTAAATGTTGGGAAAGAAGTGGTAAAAGGATTCCAATAAGTTCAAATTTTTTCAAATGGATGCAATCTCATTTTATCCAGTTTTTCTAAAAACAGGATTCCAGCTGCTCTACGGGTCGCTCATCATTGTCTGACTCTCAAAATACCATTCTTCTTTATTCTCAAACCGAGACTGCGGCGAGGACAGCTGAGCGCACACAATGCTTTTTAAGATCGGGGAAATAAGTTCAGGCTTTGCTGTGAAACAGACACGGACCTCCTTAACATTGAAAACCTGGCTTTCATTTTTCCTTCAGGCGAACTGAAATAATGACTCAGCCGACCACACAACAGATGTCCTTCTAACAATCTTGAGATGAGCTTGTGCCCAGAAACCTCTGCAGTGTTTTTGTTTATGGTTTTTCTCCTTGTGCAACAAGGTTTCACGTTACATCTCTGGGTGCAGCTGCGGACTGTGTAACGAGATGGAGTATCACACGATTTGCTCACACTTCCCTAAACCTTCCACTATATTTCACAACACAGACGCTGAAAGACCAAAGGTTTGTTTTCTTTACAATTCAGCCTAGAGGTTTACATTGTTTTTTGTTTGTTGATATTTTTCATGTGAGGTGATACTGGTGAGAACTGACCCATTCCGTGCTTGAAAAGACAGTAGATGACTCATTTATACACAAAACGAAGCGCAAAAATCAGCTGGTGACCGAGACGAACAATATTCAACTTGAACAAGTTCTGTAACTTCTTTGAAGTACGTCTATAGTTTTTAATGCACTCCTGATCTGTATAGGGATCAAGGGTGTGGAATTAAAAGTGTTGCATCAGGACCAGATACATCATTTTTCTCTGACGTCACCATTTCAATTTATTTTAGTTTGTCATACTTAAACATTAACCGACTGCCCGGGAATTAAACTTCAAAACTCTATGAGTGCCCCCTAGTGGTCAGTTAATTATTATGCTAATCAATTTGAATTTCAAGCGTTCAGTATGCCGATGTGAGTGAAGTTTAGGAATAGCAAGTGTGAGATTAAGTAATATTATTAATGGATCATTGCTGCAATATTTAAGCACAAGTTACATATTTTAAGCCGATGTTACTGATGAATTTTGGAAACTTCAAAAACCTGGAAAACTCTATAAATCCAGTGAAGCATATAATGTGAGACACAGACAAGGTTACCTGTTCGTAGAGGTTGGCCAGCCAGTTCATTCCTTTTAGTTGGTAACCCTTGAGTTTTCCGTTGAAAATGGTGGGCTGAGGAATGTCCTCTCCTGCTTGGATCGAGGGGTTTGAGAGACTATAGCTTTCTCCAAACCCAGAGGCAAGCCCTGAGGACAAGCTGCCCGCGACATGCAGAGAGGCACAGCGGCTGTCTTTAGCCTCTTCGTCAAACATCCTAGTCTACAAGGGGAGATGATAAGATATTTAACAGTGTTTTTTTGTACAGAATGAGATAATTTCTACAGATAGAGGAAATATAAGCTTACTCTCTCTTGATGAATCTGATAAGCTTCTCGGGCATTCCTCAAGGCTTGCGATTTGTAGTATTCACTGTCTGTAATCACATCAAACCATTTGGTTAGTAACGAAAAGGTAATCAAAGTGAATGACATTTTTTTGACAACATACAACAAAACTAAGTAGGAAATTTGGTAGTTTGAAATGAGTCAAATAAATTGCGGGAACTACTTATTATACCATAGTCCTCCTGTCCAACATTGACCATTACTCCTCCTCCGACATCTATTTGTCTCTGGGCTGCATTGTCTTCAAGCTTTCGCAGAATGTCCTCTTGTGTCGTATCTCCTCCTGGAGCCCCCATGCTGGCTTTGCCACTCATAAAATGAGCATACAGTTCCGTCTGAGTGATGAGAAAGTTCAGTTTACGCTGCTGACGTTTAGCCTGCGAAGAAATTAAAGTCAGTTAAGAAAATGCATTGTCACCTTGGCGTGTCAAAGCTGGTACATAAAGTTCCTACACATTTTCATGTAAAAATTCCACAATTTTGTATATACAACATATATATATATACAACATATATATATATATATATATATATATATATATATATATATACAAAAGATCACTGTCAATTTATGGCATGAATACATGGATGGATTCTATAAACATTAGAATAAGAAGTAAGGTCTGTAAAACACAAATATTTTCCATTCATCAATTTCCTTTTTCTAAACTCAGAAAATACCTGAATCAAATTTCCTACTTTTCCAGACTAGGTAGGAACTCTGTTGTAATCCGCAATGATCTAGCAGTAACCTACCTCTCTCATCTCTTCGTCGAGTTTCCGTTGCTCAAGAGCTTCCTTCTCCGCTCTCTTCCTGTGCTCTTTTTCCACTTTGTCATATTTCTTCCAGTAGAGCATCATCTCCTTGGTGAGGCGTCGAGCGCGGGGCAGCGTCTCTTTGCAGTTCTTTTGAGCCTGAATGGCTGCGCGCCGGACCTCCCGCATGCACTGATGAGCCAGCTGGAGAAAATAAAACATCTGTCATACTCGCAGTCATAACAAAAAAACTAATGTCAGAAAAAATGTCTTACAACCAAGCATTTGCTTACTTTTTTAGCGTTGGTGAGTACTACGTTTTTAGCAGAACTCTTCTGCTTGAAAGACTGTAATAAAGATGAAAGAGATTAAAGGTTACAAAACATAAAAAATAATTTTCAGATCATATTTTGTAATAAGGCACAGAAAATGCTTAGGCATTCAGTTTTGTTCCTTATTTCTTACACACTAACCTTGGGAATCTCCTTTTTAGCAATTGTGAGCCACACTTTACGCCGCCGTGCATTCAGCTGCTCAACGGTAAGATGCTTTTTCTTCACCATGGGCAGTGGAGCATCATGGGAAAACTTAGCAAACACCTTGGTGATATAAGGACACTCCTCATCAAGGAATTCTCCCTCTCCTCGTTTCTTTTTCTTCTTCACTTTCTTTAATTTTGCTAAACAAAACAAAAAAACATTGAAAAAAACCCATAAAATATTATGTGCTTGCTGGCACTGACATCATCGTAACTTCCCTTACCTTTAAATTTCTTCTCATCTTTAATTTTCTTTTTCTTCGTACCCAGCAGGTGGCGCTGTTGTTCATAGAAAGGATCATGGCTTGATAGGAGTCCTGTGCTGTAGTACTGATACTGATAGAGCTGCATGGAGACATGTACAGGATTAAAACAAGAACTCTTTTGTCGCCAGGATTTGCAATATCAGCCCAAGAGCTGGTACCTCTCGGTCAGAGTAGAACTTGCTCTGATGCTGCCTACTGTAACGATGCAATCTAAGCATGTCATGAAGCTCCTCCCGAGACAAACTGAAGTTGGCGTCGTCAGACTCTGCATCAGAGTCTGTGGTGTCATCACTCAGTAGGATGGTCTGCAGAAGACAGAACAAACACAGTGAAAGAAAAGTACATTCTCTACTTATTTAAATATATTAACATGACTTTCGCAAACTTATATCACTGTTAATCAATAGTTATCAAATAATTGTTCATTAACTATTAATTAACTGTTTATTTATGTTCCTGTTAACAGTTAATTGACTATAAATTAACTTTGACTGAACAGTTAATGTATTGTTAATTTACTGGTTACTTGTGTAGTAAAGTGCTAACATGTAAAAAAGAATCTGTAATTCTGTAATTACCTTGAGCCATTTCCTGTTCTTTTTCAGCTTTGAAAAATTGTACAGGTTCGTTTTATCTGCCTTTTGGTCTACAGACAAGGAAATTCATAGATTTTATTAATAAATATGAAGAAAGTAACCATTTGGAAATAAATAACACCAGTGAGGTTTGTGTAACCGTAATCAGGAGAAAAACATATGTAGGAGCATCTCTAAAAGTACTCTTACCTTTACCTAGCAGTACTCCATTAAGGGGTTTGCTATCCGATAACCCATCTTCTTGCTCACATGGTTCACTCTTCACTGACAACGCTGTATGTTGGTTGGAGGCATCTAGAGAAAGCCCTGCCCCCAGTGAACCATCACTGTCATCGCTATCATCGCTACAACAACAACATGAAACTTTAGAGTATTTAAACCATTGATCTGCAGTCTGTCCCTGTAACATTCCCCCTCGTTTCTATACCTTATGTCTCTGTTAAAGATAGCAGCAGTTTGCCGCAGAAAACTGTCCAACTTCAGCGATCTTTCCAAGCGCTGCAGGTAAAGTGGTTTGGCCAGGCAAGAGACCCCTGGCGACTCACCCTCCTGGCGGCCAACTTGCCCTGATGCCATGCAGAACTGACTCCTCTGCCCAACAGGGCAGAACCTATCACTGAAGAAACGTATAAAAGATGCGTAAATCATACAAAACTAGGGGGAACTTGAAGGCAATCTCCAAGACTTGCAATATGGTATAAACACATAATCCATCAAAACGCAGAGTATCCTTACCTTTTGGGTAAGAAATGGCATTCCTCTTGATTTCAAGATGAATGACCTCACAGGTGAAAGAGCCTATAAAAGAATAAAGCCAGTCACTTTTGATACGTTTGATGTAGCAGTGATCTGTCTCTAAAACAGCGAAATCACATGTTTTACACATTTCAAATTCTAAAAGTTATTAAGTTAATAAATGTCCATGGATTAGAAATGTAGAAACTGTTGCACTCATTTTAGCAAAAGTAGTTCTACCATTGGCCGAGGCAATAAAGTTGAGCCTTCGTTCCCATTTTTGTCAAACTATGACGAACCTAATCTGTACTGTTTATTGTTTAGCAGCACAGTTACTCTGTTTTATATAATGGGTAAAGCCAGGGGTTCCTTAACCCCAGTGTTTCGCTGCTGCCACACATCTGGGTGAAATGAATGGGTGATTAACAGGCTTCTGCAGCACTTGAGGACAGCTGAAGAAGTAATCCTTTTAATCAGGCGTGCTGGAGCAGACCCATGTAAAACATGAAGGACTGTGGGCCCCCTGGACCAGGGTTAAGAAACAGTGAAGTAGCCTATTCCTTAATAGGTACATTTTAGTCATAGAGCAATCTGCTGGTAAAACTGAGTGTATGCAGTAAAAGATTTATAGCTAAAATAAATGTGTTTCAACAAGTTTCAGTGAGTTAGATGTAAAACTCTTTGGGACCTTAAGAACCTCGTGATTTAAATTTAAGACCTCAATCGATTATGAAAAACAACCAATGTAAGTTACCTTAATAGTGTATTTAACTAATAAATAACATGTAACTTTAAACATCATAAATAAAACCTTTTTTATTCTTTAGGCAAACTACAAAAAGTCAGTTTCTGGGGTCGAATTCCTTTGGGCTATGCAGTTTTGTCTCAACAACCAAACTACAACAAACCGGGAGCATGACTGCCACTAAAATAATTTAGAAGTGCTGTTTTTTTCTACTAAGTATATTAAAAGAAATAAGAAACAAGAAGCAATTAAATGTAATTTAAGATATCTTATGTAAAATATTTTTTAAGACCTAAAGTTAAGATTACTAAATGTAAGACTTTTTTTTAGCAGAAACTCTTAAATAGTATTCACTGTAGCCAATAATGACTGTCCTAATTTTGTTGGAGGATCTAAAGACACATATGAATATTAAGATTTAAAGTATTCTTTCAATTCAACCTGGAACTAATATTAACATTTTCAAGTGCCTCTACAAAATTCCCAACTTGAATCCAATTAAGAATATGTAGAAGGAACTAAAGATTAGGGTGATGGCAAGGAGACCTTCTACACCTGTAAACTTCAGACTTGGGACTCATCATGGAAGATGCTTGGAAACATGGAAAAAAAGAGGGTTGAGTGTTTGATTCCTGTAATGTCAATACAGCATGTTCCATTGATAACTGAGAAGGGTACAAATAATTTTTTACATGTCATTTGTAAGTAAAATCGTAGGAAGGAAGATGCCTTAACATCATAAACAAAATATGCTAAATCTGTCGATCGATAGATATTTGTGTGTGTGTGTGTGTGTGAGAGCGTGCGTGCGTGTGTCAAAATAAGAAAGAATTGCCTATTGTAATTACAAATACAAACTCGCATACCTGGTTTGCTTGTACAATTATCAAGAAATAAAAATAAACATAAGTCAGATTTTATTTTTTGAACACCCGAATGTGTGTTTTATCTGTAATATTTGTCTGTCATATCTCGTCATGATGATCAGCAAACAAGCAGATCAGGCTAGTGTTGACGGAAGGCTCCTCTCGCTAGCTAACCTTCGTGCGGTTAGCATACAAGCTAACGACCGTTAGCTGGTCCCGCTCGGTGATAGAAAGGGGTCAAGGTGGTGCTGCACACATGCGTTGACAGCTGTATATCTAACCAGCCCTAACATTCAAGGCAATATCGATAGATTCCTTCAGTAGCCATCAGTTGTACTGGAAACACTGTGTTCGCTAAAACATTTTCAACGGGGTTTATCATCTGAAATGCTAACTTGTTAGCTAAGGAACCAAGGCGTTCAGACAGATACGTCGTCCAACGCCATAAATAAGAAGTATTCAAACTGGCTCTGTCTCTTTAAGGCCACCACCTCCATGCCTTAACGATGTATAAAGATATATCAGTTTAATAACAATTTGTTGCCTTGCTTGCTGTTAAGACACCGAGGCCCACCGCCAGCGCCTCTCGTACCCATGCAGCGGGTAACAGCAGAGGCTCGGCTGCTTGGTGTATGCACGATCCCCATCTTTTAATTCTTTCTCCCTCCTGGCCACCTTCCCCATTGCTCCTTCGCCATAACAACCACCGCGAAGTCTCTCACCTCAGCCCCGTGTGCCCCCGCCGATCCCTCTCGTCGCTGCTGCCGACTCTCGATTCTGTGACTCCAAAATGGCGGTTTGAGGCACCGAGCGAGTCTGTGAGCTTTGAGTCGGCAGCAGCAGCAGAGAGGCGGCCACTTTCTGTTACTGAGAGAGCAGAGACACGACGCCATGGCCAGGTTACAGCAAGGAGCAGGTGCTTTAATCAATTCCAGAGAGAGAGAAGCGAGTCAACCGGTATGTTTGAGCCAACACCAGCAACAAAAAAATTAGCGAGATTTCTCGCCTAGTAAAGAATGTTGTAATACTCTCACATATGGCGTCGTGGGCCGTATTAATATGTGTAATACAAGCACAACGATGAGCATCCTATTTCGATTGATAGTGTCTGCTTTCTGCGAAGAATACCGAACTACGTCTTACGTCATCACAAGGGAACTCCGTTTTTGGTAAAGTGAGGCAGCAGCAATGTTCAAGCAAATTATCAAATACTTTTCTTCTTTTTAGAACAGTTATATGTCTGCTTAGGTAAATGCCCTCCATATTATTGCTTTAGTAATATAAAGCAACGTTGCTTTCGTTTTTTTAAATGTAACCTACAATCAGTTTGTTGCCAGAAAACAGTAATCATTACATTGTTGAGATTATGACTGACTAAACATTTTTTTCTTTAAATTCCACGATTTAAGAAGATACGTTTTTGTCCAGACAGAAAACTGGTGCTGAACTAAACAGAATCAAATCCGCCAAAAAGTGATTTATGTACGTCACATTGACAATATATCATAAAAAAGGTCTGAGGTGAAAAAACCTCTTTGTACAAAACTGATATGAGGGCATGTCAGGAGAAGCAAGAGAATAACATACGCGCACATGAACAACTCAATTAAAACTGCCAACCTAAAAAAGGACTTTAAAGATTTCACATAGTACATGGATATTTCTCCTGAGTGTGATGTAAGAAATTTTTAAATTTGTTTTTAAATTTTAAAATTCCAATATCCACCAATCTAAACCATTTGCAGATATATTTTTTTCCACAAACACAAGTTGGAAACACTTATAAGTCTACTAAGCATGTTGATGCAAATATGTTTTGAAGTGATATACAGTCATATTCAATAAATTAGAATGTGTTCCAATAAGGATTGTTTGTCAAATTAAGATTCGTTTTTTGAAAGTAACAACCTGTATGCAGGTATAAAACATACCTTTCAAAAAGCCCAGTTTTTTTTATTGGTCTGATGTAATATTTTAATCTTAAATGTTGTTTTCATTTGCTGCCCTCATAACTAACAGAAATAAAGGCTTGAAAACATCAGTTTGTGTGCAGTTAATCCATATGTGTTTCACCTAATGAGCTAAGTTACTGAAATAAATTAACTCTGGTTATGAACAATATTCTAATCTATTGAATGCGTTTGTACACGTAAACTGAGAACATCTTGGGAGTCATATAACTAAAGGATAAGTCATTGCTATTAATTTACATATTTCTCCAAATATGAGTACAATTTCAGAAGAAATCACTTTCACGTACTTAAGGTAACTAACCTGTACAATTTACTTTAAGATTAAAATAAACTTGTAAACCTCTGACAATCATTTGGCAGAAACTATAAAATTGTTCCGAAATTTTAACATTTACCCACTTCTAACCTGTTGCTGGTAGCTTATGGCTGTTAATTGCTACAAGATAAACGCAGCAATATAAAAGAGCCGATCAGGAATTAAAGACTTCAGTGATTGCTCTTAATTCTGTAACTTTATCTCAATTACAATATTCAGCTCATACCCATAACCAAACACCTGTGGACCTTTGCCTTAATCTCTTAGTCATACTGTGTTTTCATACCTCCAAAGATTTCCCCTCCAAAGTGCATTCATGTGTATTCATTTAATGTTGTATACTCACTCAAACTGAGTCTAAATATTTCATTACATTTTAAAAACAGAATTTTTTCCAAATCGAAACCAGTTTTAATCTTCAGCAATTCAATTCCAAAATGGCTTTATTATGAAGTAGCAGTTTATTTGTCTCAGTTATTGAATAGTAAATGAATACAGACCCAGAGACCAAGCTGATGCAGATTTGAATGTACATGTTATGTTACCAAACAAGTGCCAAACAATCTAATGTTAAAAGTTAAAACTGCTATAGTGTGGTGATCGATAGTTATTGTCAGACATTCAGGCACATATATGCAATATGTACTGCAAATATGTTACATCACACTGTCTTGGATCATCTTTCACAAAGTCAGTTCTCGACAGCCGTTCATTAAATACTTCTATACAAAGTGCAAAGTTTGTCCCATCAGGTTCGCATACTGACGGCAAAACAAGAAGGGCTCTGTAAATCAGAATAGGCACTACCAACAGGCAATCGGGCAGACATTTGTTTCCACCAACTTCCTTGTTCCTACAACTGACATGCTGTCACAGACACAAACATATTGTTTTGTTTCAGCGTTTTTTTCAAAGCCAGCTGGATTTGTCTTGTTCAAATTTCTGTGGATCAAAGAAAGGCTTGTCGATGGATTTGATCATCAGTTCGCCACAGTACGCGCACTCGGATGCAACGATGTCATCAATGTCTGATACTATCTGCTCATGACTTGTTGCTGCGATGCCCTTTCCCAGACTGGCTGTATCGCCTTCCTCCTTTGGTGCTGGACGGTGGCGGGATTTAGAGGACTGCGTTGTGGCAGCCAGCTTTTTCTGGAGCTCTTCTAGGCGATTCTGCTTGAAGGTTGACAGGTGGGGGGTCACTTCCTATATGGTTGAAAAACAAAATAATCAAACATATAAAAAACGATCATATCTTGGTTGCTATCAGATGGTTACTTGTTTTAATTCAGTTCATAAAGCCTTTTTTTTCGGTCACTATAGTGTGGTCTGAAAAACAGGAAGTTTAGAAATGCATTTTACCTGAAACAGGCAGTCGTTGTGGAACATGTGTCCACACAGAAACAAATAGAAGGGCCTGTTGAGTAACGGGAAGTCACATGCTGCACACTTTTCTTGGGAATCCACAACACCATACTTATTCCTCATTTCCTGGATGTCTTCCCTGATTCGTTTAGCGCTCTCCGTGGCCTCCTCCATTTCCTGCTTCAGCTCCTCGATGTGTTTGTTGTACTCCTCCAGGGAACTGCAGATGGCCTCCTGAAAAGAAAAACAGAAACACACATTTCTAAAATAAATAAATACATTTTGTTAGTGGAATTTATTAAAAAGATCGTAAACGGAGTTCCTGGATATACTCTGCTGTGTGAACCCAAGCAAGCAAACAAGTTTTAAAAATCACACCGTTTCCTTGCACACAGCTTGTCAAGCAGTATTACAGGCTGTGGATACGGTTTTGTAAGCATATCAATATAATCTGTTCTTCACATTTTACAAAGATGTTCACCTTAAAAAACAGATTGTACTGGCTGCTGCAGCTGAAACATTAGAAATTAAGTGTTATAAGGTTCAAATCAAAGTGCTAAGTTTATGGAGCGAGTGAACAACTGTTTGTCTCCTGATATCTCTTGATCTGGTGTGTCATTTCAACCTGTGCGGCCACAGTCTGTTTTTCACTCTTTACAATGGTGTTACTGGGAACCAGAGACTGTATTGGCTGCTTCAGCCATTGCAGAGAGCAGCTGAAACACTAGTCATTAACTTTTGCAATGTTCAAAACAAAGTGCAATGTTTATGAGTGAAATAACTTTTTCCTAAGTTTTCTTCACACACAACTGCCATGTTCGGACATCTTAACGAGCGTAATGTAATGTAGCCCATTTATACTGATGGGAATTTAGGGTGTTGAGCTTTGACTGATTTCAGTGAAATAATTGACTGGAACTTGATGTCAGTAAATGGATACTCTTAAATTACCCGGATCTGTATCGGGGTACCAAACATCCTGATCAGGACTTCCATATTTATTACATTTTTGGAGCTAAAACTGAATTTATAATATGGAATACCAGTAATTTATTAAAAAATGTGAATTAGTCCAA
Source organism: Crenichthys baileyi (assembly GCA_036173005.1). Classification (NCBI taxonomy): domain Eukaryota; kingdom Metazoa; phylum Chordata; class Actinopteri; order Cyprinodontiformes; family Goodeidae; genus Crenichthys; species Crenichthys baileyi. Next base: position 121,057 of record JAHHUM010000415.1, on the reverse strand, counting down.
TTAAATACAGCAAATAGAACAGAAACAAAAACCAAGTCATTCAAGATGTGCACCTTAAAGTGGTCAATGGTGACAAAATCTGGAAAGAAAGGCAGGATGTCTTCAATCTTGAGCAGGTTGCAGCTGGACAGACAGTTCATGGCTTTCTTTACATCCTTCTCCTCCTGCACCACATGCCTGGCGATCTTCAGCCAAAGCTTTTTCCTCATCTCCTCGTCATCCTCAGGCAGATCGGCACAGGACTTGGCCAAGTCTACGTCCACCTATGGACAAGAGAAAACCTTTCTAAAACCTAATTTAAAGCATGTGAAGAAACGGAACATGCTGAACAAGCATTAACAGACCAAGAAGAGGCAGCACTTACTTGTAAAGCTAGATCCACCGCCTCCTCATGCAGTTCCATGATTCTATAAACCAGCACGCAGGCCTTAAGGAAGCCATGCTCTGCACACAGCCTGAGGGCATACTTCAGGTCATAGTGGATCTCTGAGGGGTGAGTACCTGCCTGTCTTAGATATTGCAACAAAGAGTCTGTCTTGTACTTTGCATAAAGCGACAGCAGGTAGTTATGAATGGCTTCCTCGGTCACGTTCAGCTCATAAACACAGAACTCCATGTAGCGGATGGTCTCTTTGATCTGCTGCGCGCTGCCCATCTGGCTGTAGTTCATCAGAGCCGGAATTAGCTTCTTCGGGTCCAGCTTCTTACCCATCTGAATCCATGCATCCACCACATTCTTGGGAATGTGTTGCATGAGGACAGGCGAGAACTTGTAGAAGAGCTTTTCATTGCAGTGCTTGGCGAGCACATCCAGAGCCGCGCTGAAGTTGTCGTGCTGGCAGTGGTGAGATATGACCCTCTCGTAGTCCTGCATGACGACTGAGAAGTAAACCATGTCGTCCACGTTGCCATGGCTGGCCAGCAGGTCGTAAATGGTGCTGCGGTTGTTGAATAGGCATTCCCTGTGCTTGGAGCTGCTCAAGAACTGGTGGAACTCATTTCGGGTTTCCTGGAAGATGAGGCTGTTGCCATCGCTCTCCAGCTGCCCCAGGCGATTCAGGTAGAGTTCGGTTAGCCAGGTGACCAGCAAGGTGATTTGCGTTCTCTCACTCTGTTTCAGATTGTTCAGTTTCTTGAGTAAGAACTCCTTCAACGCTTCTTCTTGTTTTGCTTCGATGAACTTGAGCGCTATCTCTTCGAAGTAGTTCTGCGTCATTGCATAGCACTTGGCACTTTCAAGGTACCTCCTATTCAGGAAGCAGTACTCGGCCTCTTTAGCTAGCACCATGTCCATGCACTCAGGCCGGTCGCGGCAGTACTCCTTAGCAAGATCAAACTTATTCATGCTCATGTACATCTGCCAGACGTCCCTGGCCTCGCGCTGGATGTGATATCGAAAAACTGCGCGCTCTGTGTAGATCCACACCAATCCCCCAATCGGATCTTTGATCATCCTCTTAAGAGAGCCAAATTTATCTGGGAACACATCCTCAAACACCACCTGTCCATTCAGGGTGCAGATTGCCTTTATTCGGTCATGAAGCAGCAGCAAGAAGTGGAACTGTGTCAGCACAATCGAAATGGGTTTGTTCTGACTAATGTCAACATCCGGTGTGTACTCCCATACCTGATTAGTCGTAAAAGAGCAAATTAGCAGAAGGTTTGTTGAAAAGAAATGTGAGAATGACCAAAGTTAGTCCTACAGGGGCAGAGCAGTCAAACATATTTACCTGGACGTCGCTCAGCAGGGAATCAGGCCTAACGTAGTCCAGCTGACCGTACAGAACACCATTACCCATCATCCAGGCAAACGCTTTGGGGAAGTTCCTAAGTTTTGCCGTGTAGAATGTAATCTCGCTGTATCCCATGTTGGCTGGGAACTCCTGGAAACTGGGCAGCAGGTCCTGGTTCTGATTGAAGATGGTGCTAAAGCCTTGCTGCTCCGACCCTTCAGCCACCTTCCCCACAAACTGGAAGAGGCGCTTGCGGGTGGTGGCGATGATGAAGTACTTGTTTTCTGGGCCTCGCTCTATCTCCAAGCAGCAGACTGGTGCAGGCTTGCCGTCCTCCTCCAGGGAATGGACCTGTCACCGGAAAAATTAATGCTGACTTACACAAGAAGCATGTGCACCTGCGAATTGTATGATTTTGTTCAGAAGCTCTCACGTTAACAAAACAGAAACCTAAACCCGACAATGACCTGTCTGAAGTACTGATCCGGGTTGGTATTAAACAGGCTGCCCTCATTTGCAGAGATCTCAGCTTCAAAGATGATCCCTTGACTGGTGCCAACCAGGATGGGCCCAGTACTGGTCTCGTTTCCCAGCAGCTTGTTCCAGCCCACACTGTCGATCAGGTGGCCTCTCCAGCGGGACAGACTGCGCACCTTCTGTGTGTTCCTGTTGAGGTACAGACACTCACTGGTGCTCAGGCTGATCAACAGATGGGAGCCTGCGGAAGGAAAATACAGAGGAGGATTTAGCCGTGTTTTTATATATCTCATAACCAAAGCACTATCACAGCAATTAGATCAATTATGGGGTGAATAGGGAATGAATACAAATGCACGTTTCACTTGTGAAATGGTACATAGCACAATTATGCGCTACTTTGAGGAGGTCAGTTACATATAATTCGGTTTAATGGGACAAAAAAAAGGACGCGTGAATTTAATCTGGTCTGGGTATTTGGGCATTGCTTGTGGGGTCCCACAGGGATCTGTATTGGGTCCAAAGTTGTTTAGTATATATATATATATTTATGACATATTTAATGTATCCATTAAATTTATTATTAAATTTATTTCTATTTGCGGATGACACCAATATATTTTACTCTATTGATGGTTATAGTGATTTAATATACAAAATAACTAATGAACTATTAAACTAAACTATAAACTAAAATCATGGATGGATATCAACAAATTGTCTCTAAATGTAAATAAAACTTAATTTAATGTTTTTTGGAAATTACTAGTAAAATGTAAACTCAGTAATAAATATAGATGCTGTTGGTATTAATACTGTGTCAAAAATTAAATTTTTGGGAATAACTATTGACAGCAAATTGAACTGGAAACCACAAATCAGACACATACAAAGCAAGACTTTCAAATGTGTCTCAATTATTAACAAGGTTAAGTACTTCTTGGAAAATAATGCACTGTGATTATTGTATTGCACATTAGTTTTGCCCAATTTAATATACTGTAAAAAAATTTGGGGCAATAACTATAGACATTTACTACATTCCATCTTTATACTCCAAAAACATGCTGCGAGAGTTATACATTAAGTAGGATTTTGTGATCACACTAATACTTTTTTTCTTGCAGTCCAAATTGTTACAATTTTTTGATTTAGTAGATTTTTATACTGCACAACTTCTATGTAAAGCCGATAAAAATATATTAACTTAGTAATATCCAAAAACGAAGGGTTATTATCTGAGGGGCTGTGGTAACTTTAAGGTCGAAGCGGTAAGAACTACTAGCAAAAGTTTGTGTGTGTCTGGGTGTGGTGTTAAACTTTGGGACCGATTGGGATCACAGTTCAAGCCATGTCTAAATATACATCGATTTAATAAAGAAACAGTTTGGTCACAATACATGGTTATTGGCAGAGGGCTCTGACTAGACCTGTAATGGACATTTGTACATTGAGGTTATAATAACTATATATTTAATATTTTGATTCTTTTCTTTATGTATATCGTTACTGATGTAATATGTTGATATGACAGTAAAGATTTGCTTACTAAGCTGTAAATGGCAGCAATCATATCATTTATTAGGGAATAATGGGTGGCAGTAAACAAGTTTTCTTCCTCCCACTCCTTTCCAAGTCATTTGTATTATTATTGTTTTTTTGTATTCTGTAGTACATTATACTTATTTTATTTTATGTATTTTATCTGTTTTCTAACTGGCTTGGAAAGACACCTTTAAATAAAAAAATAAAATAATTTTGCAAGGTATTGTAAGATAACAGCAGCGTGGTCTCAAATGATTATCTTGGTCGGGTTATTTGATATGACAAGATTTTAAAAAACATCTTACCTGTCGGATCCAAGAACAGCTTGTGCACTTTGCTGTCGTCTTTCCTCCCTAATTCAGTTTGATTGGGCTGATCTGGTTTTGCCAAGTCAATCCTGGATGAACCAAAAACATTGCTGTCAGACGCCTGACTCAGATGCTTTTTATTATTAATAACCGTCAAAGAAACAACGCGGGTAATCACAAGGAAAAAGAGCCTATTGACTTTATGAGTTTATAAGAAGCATTCTTGCCTTAACAAAGTGTCCTTTCCCAGACTCATGCAAAGCTGGTTGTTGCAGACTGCCAAATGATTTATCCTCTCAGGTGGAGTAAAGTCAATCCTCTGCTTGTTGAATATTGGCTTTTCTTCCTCCAGCCTGACATTCACAAAGCCTTGGGTAGAAGAAAAGAGCAGCGTTTCAACATTACAGGCCTTGGTTTGACCCAATGCTCTTTAATGCATTGGGTCCTTTTCAGCTAATGATAGGACGGAGACCTACCTGAGTGTGTTAGCCCGATGTTGGCAGAGGTTAGGCGGCTGTGCTGCTGAGAACTTTGCCTGATGTTCTGAGAGTCCTCATACTCATCAAGAATAGAGGCCATAATAAAATGAACAGATGAACGCTTGTTTAACGACCTACAAATGATTAATTCAGATAGTCCAGGGTAGCTAGCTAGCTAGCTAGCTTTGGCAACTTGTGCAAATTTATGTTCAGTTAACCTATTTTCCTCCTTAACTTGTACTTTTAATGAATATAAATACGTACAGCAGGCTGTAAGACGTTTACATACGGCGCAAATGAATTGGGGAAAATACGTTTTAATCATTCGTGCAAAAATAGCATCCAAATAACCTCCGACTGCACCACACAAGGCAAACCCTCAGTCAAGTGATCCCGGAGTCATGTGATTATTGTGGGTGCAGTACGGTCTTCGACCAAGAGAGGGCGCACTCAGTGTAGGTTAGAATGGTTTGTTTCGAGATGTTGGAAATACTTTTCTTGACGTGTTTAACATCTAATGCGATATGAATTTGTGTATAGGAGCCACTGTGCAAATCGTTTTCCTTTTTTAAAATGAGCTTGAATCAGACTGTAGTGATAGAGTTCAGTGCTTTGCAAGAATATTCAGACGGAACTTTTTTCACATTTTGTCATGTTACAGTCACAAACTCCAATGTGTTTTGGGGGATTGTGTGTGCTAGACCAACGCAACGTGGAACATAACTGTAAAAATGAAGTAGGATGGAAAATGTTGCCTATTTATCTTTGCAAAATCAGTAACGTTTTGGAAAGAGAGCATCTGTTAAGACCAATGCACAATTCTTACCACAGTTTCTTAAATGGATTCAGGTATATTAACTGTGTCATCCTAACAAATGCATATGCGTTGATCAAAATATTTCTAATGCAGCTCTGGATGTATGTTTTAAGTCGTTGTCCTCCTGAAAGGTGAACCTTCCCCACAGTTTTAAGTTTTTTGCATCCTCAAAGAGACTTTCTTCCATCATTGCCCTGAAGGTAGTTCCATAAATTTCACCATCAACTCAGACAAGCATTCTTGCCCTACTAATAAAGTCACCACCCCCACCCCTCCACCCACCACAGTATGATGCTGCCACCACCATGTTTCTCTGTTACTACCTATTCAACATGATGTGTATTCGTTTTTCGCCACACCTAGCATCTTCAACGTAGGCCAAAAAGTTTAATTTCAGGACCATCAGACCAGACCACCTTCTTTTTTGCTGTACGGTGCACGGTAATGCAAGAAAATACAGTGGAGTTTGCGTTTTTAACGTGCAGAAATGTGGAAAAGGTCTGCTTGTAGGCCTCTGTAGACCAGGGCTGCCCAAAGTCGGTCGTCGAGAGCTTTAATACACCTAACGTAGCTCAGCAAAAGCCTGGTATCAGCCATCAGTGGAAATCGGGTGTGCTGAAGCAGGGCAACACCTAAAACATGCAGGACACCCCTGCTGAAGACTATATAAAATCATAATTTTAACCCTGATTTTTGACATGTGAGCTCAGTTCAATCTCTCTTGTCTGAACGCTCCCTCATCTTCGGGAGTGTCTATGCAAATCACAACCTGTCTGAGCAGAAGGTCGCACTAAAAAGGCTCCTCCCACACGTTGCTGCACACCGTGCAGAAGGAGCTGCGTCCCCTCAGTTACAGCAGCGGTCTCACAAGCTTCTACTCCCTGCAGCGATACTCTGAAGTCAAACTAGCGAGCAGGCAGAGGTGGGAGGGCAAGAGTTGGCGTCCCGAACTTTAACGCTCACCTCGACATGCCACCCCAGATGGATTACTTTTACCACGAGTCCCGAGTCCCTTCAGCTTGCGGGCTTACCCGGGAGGATGAGCTGGACCCCGATGTGATCAGCTGCATGCTGGTCGGAGACGGAGCGGTCGGGAAGACCAGCATGATCATCAGCTACATCTCCAACGGATACCCTGCAGAGTACCAGCAGACAGGCTTTGATGTTTTCTCTGGTGAGTTTAAAAAACCTTGACTAGAAACTGTCTATAGATGTAGTTTTTGTTGGAACTAATTGAATCATTTGACTACTTTCCAACAGGTCAGGTCAAGGTGGAAGGATCTGCGGTAAAGATTCAACTTCTGGACACAGCTGGACAGGTACGATTCTTCTTGTGTTCTTGTTATCGGCAGTGATTCTTTATTAAATGATGATTTCAGTTGGTGTTTTCTAAGAGATGTAAGCTGAACTGGTAACTTTTAAAGAACCAGTAGGGAATATGGTCTTTTTATGGTGTTACAGCCAGAGTCAGTCCAATGCATTAGTGAACCTTGAAGCTGGATCCCCAAGAGCATTGCAGTTGGATTTATGAGCATAATCTTTTGTAAGGGTGATAGGCCTACATCAGGTGTAATGGTGAAAAATAATTTGTGATCCTTGATATTTAAGGAAAATAATTTTTGAACAAGCTAAGAACTGCCATCACTTTTGTTTTATTGTTTTATAAATGGATCAACTAGAAACATGCATTTTTTAAATTTTATTTTATTTACTTGTCAGACCTCAAAAGAAATTCAGAAATAAATCTTTTAAATTTAAAAGTAATCAAGTTGGGCTTTTTTAAAGCTTCACCTTTCTACCTGGTGCAATGACCTAAGCTGCAGAAGTAAGGATAAACTACTTATACGTATATCAACACCAGATTAAGTTATTGGGCTTCTACAAAATTATCAAAATTATTTCCTAAAGGCCATGATGGAAACGAGGTGCAATATAACGGTTTATTCCGATATTTGAAAAACATGCACACAGTCTCCCAACTGCAATCACTATATAAATCATGCAAATTGAATATGATTCAAGTATCATTTGGTTATTGCTTTGCTGATGTTACTTTCTTGCTGAAAACTATAATAATGGTTATTTCTTACATGTAAAAAGCATAAATGTTATTTATGTGTATTTTTGTGTTTTAAGTTGTGTTGCATCAATGTGTAAACTGTCACATTCTCTTTTATTCCAGTTTATGACTCAGTTTGTGACCTCACATCTAGTGAGTCAGTGTGTACCACTCATGCCTCCATCATGTCTGGAGATTTTGAGTGACACTAAAACAATTCTTGGTCTCTTTGTTTTCCACACAGGAAAAGTTTGACGAATTCCGAGCTGTGTCCTACGCTCACGCCGATGTCTTCCTCCTGTGCTTCAGCATGGTCAACCCCGACTCGTTCCACAACATCACCAAGAAGTGGGTGCCGGCGATCCGGGCCCACAACTCATCCTCGCCCATCATCCTCGTTGGGACTCAGCTAGACCGGCTGCTGGATGTGAACGTCCTCATCAACCTGGACAAATTCAACGTCAAGCCGGTGCTGAGCTCTCGGGCCCGGAGCATGGCGGACAAGATCCGGGCTAGGGACTACATAGAATGCTCATCGTTGACGCAGAAGAACTTGAAGGAAGCGTTTGATGCGGCCATTTTCGCAGCGATTAAGAACAAAACCCGCAAGGGGAAGAAAAGGAGGTTTTCCGACAGGCGCACCAAGGCCTTTTCAAGGTGCAGCTGGAAGAAGTTCTTCTGCTTTATCTGAACTTTTTTATATTCAGTTCTTTGAATACTTTTTATTTATTTAAATAGTGTACGTCACATTCTTTCACACATGAGATCTGTGGCATCATTACTCATTGGTAAAGTTGGCTTATTTTGTCTTTGATGCCAAATATGGAGACATGAACAGTACTAGAAACAAACACGAAGAGGATACAGGGACATTCCCAGCCTTTGATTGGTGTCACTTTGTACCAGACAGCTGCATATTGATATTTGTTCCAAGTCAACAGGAGAAGTAAACTTTGCACATGCTGTTTTTGTGTATCCACCACCCGTGTGGCAGGTGAGAGAAAAGTACTTTGAGTTGGGGCTTTGTGGGACACAGCTGCAGAGAGAAAGGCTAGGCCAGTATGTAAAAAAAGCAAAAAAAGCAAAACAGTGAATTTGCATGCGGTGCTTTGCCACTGGCTGCAAACCGAAAGTGTCGGGACTGCATGTCCTGGCAGAGGGGCGTTGTTTTCTCACTTTTCTTGCAGCAGCGACTTATTTATATGCAGCTGCTGCAATTAGGTGCTGCATTCATACCTTATTTGAAAGCTTCCCCGACTGGTTTGGTCAGGCTATTTCTATTCTTTTAGGAAACCATGTGACAAACATTTTGATTTTTATTCCATTTTTATGAAGCCCAACAGGAGCCTTTTATTTTTCGTTTTGTCTTTTTTAAATGAAAAGAAAAGGTAATTTATCTGCCTTCGTCTTTTGGCTGAGACAGGAACTGGTTCTTGTCTGAGTTGTAAAGTTTCAGTAGAGCAGAAACTGTTGGCTTTCTGTCTCTTCAATCTGCATCTGTAAAAGCAAAGCACTGCAGGAGTCTCTTCTTCCCTTCAGACCCCATCACCAAAATCATCTCTCATTGTTTATTAGCTCAATACACTCCTGATCCCTGAAGCCCAGTGAGTCCAGGCAGAGAAGACGCTCAGCAGCCTCAATTCCAATGTGACTTAGAGAATATGCCTCTAAAAAGCCTTTTGGAAAGTTTTGCACTCCAGTGTTATAATATGTGGTACTTATGAAAGTGTATATAAGTATGAGCTTTACTATGCTTCTTGTGGAAGTGAGCTTTATGTTTCTGTTTATTTTAAACAAGTGCAGGGCCACAATTATTGGCAACCCAGGTAAAAATGTGTAAAAGGCCTTAAAATTAATTTGTCCTGTGTTGTAGTTGCATAATATATAGCTCTCTTTTGTGAGGTTTTCCACGTTCCTTACATGCTCTTTAACATGCACAGTTGCAAGATAAACGTGAGTCCAGGCCTAGCCTTGGTTGTCACAGTTCCAGTTGTTTGAAACTTTGAAATTATTGCCCTGACTGTGGGTATGGGCAGGTATAGACATGTAGCTATTTTTCTGTGGCCATTTCCTGATTTATGAAGGTCAATATACATTTTACCTAGCTTTAAATGTATGTTCTCTTGTCTTTCCCATTTTTAAAGGAGGGCTAAGAGAAATCGGCCTCTGACATTTTTATAACCTAGAGAAACAAGAAGTCATGGATAACATTAAAAGTCAATTGACACTCGGATTAGCTTTAAAAAAAAACCTTAAATGTAATTTATAGGATGTGAGGGGTACTATGAAATGAGCCACTGGTGTTTGTGCTGTTTTACTGTTTGTAAAAACAGATTAACTATAATTTTTCCCTTCTAAAAAAATGTTCTGAATTTATTAGTTTTGTTTCATTTTATTTTTTTGGTTGTTGTTCCTCCCTGACTTCTAGTTTCCTTACTTGTTCTCCTCCATGTTGATCTTGTTAAAGTCATGGCCTGCCTAGTTTATTGCCTTAGCTGGACAGTCTATTGTGCCTTTTGAATACAGTATTAATTAATTCACTCAAGTCATTCATGCAACAGGGGAATATTGCATTTACACATTTTGTAAAGCAAATGTGCCCCGACACTGGAGGACAACCAGACCCACCAAACAGTTTTTTTGGTGTTTGTATTCAGAACTTCCAGGACATAAAACACAAAAGATAAATGACCTCAAATTAATAGGTTGAATTTTTTTCTAATTATTTTCCAGCGTGAGAATACGCAATTGCAATAAAAGATTAATTTTTTTTCCAGGGTTTTTTACACAGCTTTCCCAGGGGGGCTATAATTTTGTTGGGCACTGAGTTTAAAAAATATCATAAGTGGGTTTTAAAAGCAAAACTGTTAATTGTTACCTTTTTTACATCATTGTCATCTTGAAAACACTCAATTCCTTTCTTTTACATGGCAGAGTGATGTGATGGAAACAATAAACAAATAGCTTTTTACAGTAAATCTGTGTTATTGGTGTTGTAGATTTCAGCTGCAATATTACATTTGTGCAATTTTCACCAATTATCATATCTGAGAGTAACGACTGATTTAAAGCACATGGGCCCTCTTCTCTACAGGTTTTCTGAAGCTTTAAAATGATCACACTAAGGCTGAATCCCATTTCATCTATTGCACCTCAACCCCACATTTTTAAATGGTAGGGTAAACCAATAAGGGTTATGAGCTATGCTTGTAAATACACTTAGAAATACCTACTCAGTTAACATTTTAATGGCACAATAAGCACTATTATGTATAGTTTAAAGTGTTCAGAAATGTTGGGTTTAGTATGACTGTTTATTGTCAATCACCTTATATCCCCTTCTCAACCTAAAATATTTTACCTTCACACTAATCATTAGAAAGTGTGGTTTTATACAAATGTGTGTTGGTAATGAAATATGTTCATGCTTAAACAAAACAGTTTAAAATATATTGTCACAAGAACAAAAACAGGAAAAAAACCTGCATTTCCATACATTCAAATAAATTTTTAACAGTCTTGAAGTCTTGAGTCTTAGTCCCCATGGAGAGGGGGATTAGGAGGCCTAGTGGGAAGGACAAACTCACAAAATGGGATTCAGCCAAATTACCTTCTGAACCATGTCTTCCTGTCATATGATAGGTAACCTTTGTCTGGTTTTAGGGCAATCCACATGATGGGTTTTGGCAGGGGCAATCTGTTACTGGTTGCTTTTGTCTGAATACATGTTATCAAAGGGCTGCTGACATCGGAAACTAGCTTAAAGTGATTTAGTTTCAGTAAATATGAATAAACATCGTCAGTGATTTGACATTAGGAGGATGATAGCTGTTGTAAAACAACAGAAAAATGCTTTTGTGTGAGAGGTGAGGCTGAAACGAGGATTAAATGGGCTATTGTGGTGGTTTACAGGCTGAGCTCCACTGAGGTAAAGTGTAAAAGTGTAAAGTGTAAAATGCTTGGAAGACTTGACAGCTGTGCATTTGTCCAAAGCAGGATAGATGAGTCACAAATGAGCTGGAGAATAAAAACCCCCGTGCAGCCGGATACCACGGCCGTCTGTGTGCCGTTAGTCAGTGTGCCGTCCGTCATGCGCTTGTGTGTCAGGGCACTGTTTGAACTTCTGCTGCTCCTGGGTTAACATGGAACATCCTGGTTTTGACCCTGTCTGGAGAGGTCGCACACAGGAGCTGTTGCTTGGTCATCTGACCCTGTCACAAGTGGAGCAGTGAACTTTGAGTTGACTCTCAGGGATCAGATGGTGCTAAAGAGCCATGACCGCTAAGGTCTTAAAAAGGGCATCTGTAAAAATGAGTGAGTTTTGAGCATATGGATATACTGTGTGTACATTTACATGGGTGGGTAATAAAATTATCCTTAGGAATTTAATCTGCAAGGCATTTTAGATTTTTTCTGGGTATCAAATTGTTTTTTGCTCCTAAGAAATCACTGTCCAGCGCCTGCAGAGGGTTCTTAAATTGCATCTGCAGGAGGGACGCTTGGCTGTAAAACTGCTAGGCAACAGCCGATGCTTCATAAAACTTAATAAGGTATGTTTCTGTTATTTGTTTTGGAAAGATTGGGGCAGGCTGTTTAGATTTGTGGAAAGCTTGCAGTGCAGATAACATGTGCTTGTACTGAACAGAATCATGTATGTAAGGCAAGGTAGCTGTTAAAGACAAAGCTTCATATTGAAGAAAAAGCAAAAATAAAACCAGATGTATTAAGAAAAACATTTAGAAAAATCAGAAGTCCTCTATTTGTCCTTCGTAATTTTGGGGCACTACTAAGGAGGTTTGCTTTATAAGGAAGATCCAGAGACACGGAGGCTTAACTGATGAATCCCTTGATAAAGCTAATCAGGAAAAAACATAAATCAGCATTTATTTGTTTGGTCTCCTCATATATTACCCATTAGCACCATTGTTGTTCCAACGTTTCTGTTATTACAGATCAAAGCATTCATTTGCATAAGGATGTTGTCAGGAACCATACTACAACAAACAAGTTCCCAAGCCATAAAACTTACATAAGTTCGTTTTTTTTTATTCTAACCATACCTAAATATTGTTTTATGCCTTATTATTTACATTAACTAACTGTTTGACCAGTTTTTTAGCAGGATAAAGTGTCCCCTCAAATTAGCTTTACCTCCCCAACTCAATCAGATTTTGGCTGTTTTCTGTATAAGGAAAAGCGGACATCCAAGAAGGGAGCTAATGAAAGGTTTATGAATGATCAGTATCTTACCTGGAGTTTATTCCTCCTTTGTCAACATCAGCTTAGACAGAGAGAGTAAAGTTCAGACTTGTCTCTAGTCCAGATCGAAGTGAGTTTATGTCATCTCAAAACATCTCTGCACTCAGATGTTTTATAGTGGTTCTGCATATTCTGCTTTAGAAACTTGTATACCCCTATTATTTTACATTAGACTGTAATTTACATAGAATTTAATAAAAATGATTTAATACAAAAATTGGTTTATTCTGCTTTATGCACATTTGTGTTGATGACATCACAAGAGGCACAGGAACCAAATCATCATCTGGAATTAGCAAACATGATGGGGAGCAAGCAACAATACCAATGAAATCTGGTCATTCCAGTCAGCCTAGATCCTCTTCACAAATCATCATATGTTAAGATTAAATCACATAAAGTCTATGAGTGTGTGAGGACAAGTTTTTTTGTAACTTTTTTTTCCGTTTAAATCATTTGCAATTCTAAATCAAGAACATAAAACATGGTGTTTTACTGACACGTTTAACTTAAAAAAACACAACAAATGATGATAAGCAAAAGGTCCATATCATTGTGCAGTACACTCACACATGATGCAAACACACTCACATTATGCAGTAACAATACAGTCATTGAGCAATCATGATAGCTCATGTTCGACAGGTTTTAGGTTCACATGGGTGAATTGTTTCTCCTCCTCTCTGACTTCTCATGATTAGTCAACTTTTTTTCTCATCTTCTCACTGAAGGCTGGTCTTTCTCCCAGGATCCCCTGCTGTAACTAATTGTGTCAGAAGTCGTCAACCAACTCTTCTTCTGGCACACGGCCAGTATCACTCTAGGTTTCACTCTACTTTGAGACTGGCAAGGAGGCCTGGGAATCAGCAGGTGCACCAACAGGTCTGCCCAGCTCACAACAAAGCTCATTGGCTCTTGACTCCACAGAAATCTTAACTGGCAGTTAAACAGTAATGGTCTGAGGAAGACTTGGCACCACTTACACTGTTGCTTCTAAATAGATGTAGGTTTTTGTTTTTGTTGGATATCTCACTTTGCTCGTGAGCATAAGAAAATCTGTGCCAAGTATGAGTGTGAGAAAGAGAATAAGATTGCATGACACTGTTCTCAACGCCAAAACAACGTAAAGGGATAGTTCAGGATTTTTGAAATGAGTTAATGCCACCTTGGAGGAGCCCCTCTTTCTGTACCTCTAACCCCTGAGAGGTCCCCACAGATAACCAAACATACACCCACTTCCATAACAAACACTGCTATCCAAAAAACATACCTTTTTTGTTAATTAACTTATCAGAAACCTTTGGAGCTAAAAAAACAGCAGAAGTATATAATTGTTTGCGTGACCCGACTTTATACTATGATGGTTTAAGTCTAAGGTGGTCCAGATGCCCCCACCCGAAAAAATAAAAACCCATTAAAACGCTCTTCTTTGTGTATAACCATGAATCTTAATTGGTGTTTAAAGGCTCTGTGTTCAGAACGGTCCAGTTTAGGTTTGAGCAGTCTAAATATTCTAGATTTAGACCTTGAGACGGATAACTTTTTTATTTGAATGCAAATGGAACCCCCACCCCACCCCCAACTCATGGGGCCCTGGGCGAAGAGCCTCATTACCCATATCAAAAATTGCCTCTTGGTGTCTGAAACACTACTCATAAAGGAACCTGTAAAGTGTTGCAAGACAAAGTAAATGTCAGATATAAATGTAAAGTGGTGTAAAAACTCAAAATATCATAGTGGTTTGAGTGAGCGCTACACTTTTGATCATTTAAATTTCTTATCTTTTCTATTGGGTAGTTACACTGATTGGGTATGCTTTGCATGTTTCGTATAAGTCTCAAAGGAAGGTCATTGGTGGTGCATCGCCTCCTCTACCATTTTCTTTTCTTTTACAAGTGATAGTAATTGGCTTCTGTGTAAATCACCAGCTAATGCAAACAGGACAACAGTTTAACAAATAATAGAATAGCCTTCACATAAACCCCTAATGATTTTGTACATTTGGACCTGTTTTAAGATGGCAGAAGTTGGCTTCAGTCTTGGCCCCTTACAGACTAGCCGTTAGCTTTAGCCTTCAGAACCAACTAATCTAGATTATACTAAATGATTACGCCAAGATTTATCAACTGTGGATTTTTACAGAACCTCGCTTCAAAATCCTTAATTCTACTTTTAATATTCTATCTAAAACTACAAAGATTTACCCATATGAAAATGTTCCATTTTCTAAAACAATTTCTGTCTCTTTGTTTAAGTTGAAATCAAACTCAGCAAGACCCTGGCTTAACACCAAAGAACCTGTCAGCCTGGCTGAGCGCATTATTATTTCAGTCAAAACATAAACTGTCAGTTTCGGTGCTGAGCAAAGTCAGTGAGAAATCATCCCAGTTCCCAACTGGCTGTGCCTGGAGGCAGCAACGATTATTCCTGTCCCACAGTCAACAGCACAAGTTCACCTCAATGCATCTCATCTGATAGCCTAATCATACCGTTGTGTAATAGACAGACAGGCTGATGTTTTTACACAGCCACCAATGCTTTCTAACAGCCGAAAAGACATGATAAAGTATTTTTGTTCCATCAGGAGAGCTATTTATCATAAATACTTGTTTTTTTTTCTTCTTACTGTGTGTGGTCAGTTTGAACTATTGCTCTAATTTAGCATTACTGAGAGGGAGATAATGACTTTTAGAGTGCCTGTCAATGACCACAGATGATCAAAGGAGTAAACAGCAGCAGTGAACACAGCTTGTGTGATGAGACTGACGAGTGGATGATTAACACTTCAAACAAGCATCGTCTCCTGGCCCATTATGCCTCTGACGATATCAGGACGTCCAACATGTCGTAAACAACCCAAAACTCAGGAGACTGAATGAGCTGTGAAAAACTGGTGAAATCATCTGCTTCACATGTAAAAAGAGAGGAATCACATGCAATCTGATACTGTTTTTTAATGGGTTTTTTTTCTATTATCATTTCCACAATAATTGCCTTCTTTTATTTGAAACTTAAATTCAGACAGGTGCACACTCAAAGTTTACAACAACGTCTGCCAACAACAATTGAGGAAATATGATGAAACTAAGATGCATTAGCTTAAACAATACTGTGTCATAACAACGGAGAGCCTATGATAACGCTAAATAAGCTATCTACCATAAGCTTTTGTTTCCTTGCAGTGGGATGGTTGCAGCAGATCTCAACCAGGTCCCCAAGGCCAATGGCAACAGGAAACAAACACTGAGGGGAAAACTTGAAGCAGCAGTGTTGTGGAGTGAGTAGATGAGGTAAAAGATAAATTAGCAGCTACATGCATGCAGTTAGCATAGTAACATGATTGTTGTTGGTTTACAGAAATATCAACACCATAAATTGTCCTGTGGAAAAGTGATAGAGTGTGGAAATACTTGATAATGCTGCACAAGTTGTGATAAAAGCTGTTCTTGTTATCTTAGATGGAGGAAATGTGGTTCCTTAAAATCAGACATGTCTGCCTCATCACAGTCTTTAGTGCATTTATAAGCACTTTTAGATATATCTTCCCTGCCCCGGCTGAAGAAATATCATAGCATAATGCGGCCACTGTGTTGCACCATGGAGATGGTTTGTTCAGGGTGATATGCAGTGCTAGTTTTCATCACACTGTTATCATCATACTGTTTAGCATATAAGCTAAAAAAATAAGTTCTGGTCTCCTGTGATCAGTGCACATTTGCTCTATCCACTGTGTGGCTTGTAGCAAAATGTAAACAGGAATTTTTACTGGTTCTCTATGGGCCTCTTGACTGCATTGTTGATTATTGCTCTGTTTAGGTGGACAGCCATGTCTCTGTAGATTTGCAGTCATGCCACACTGTTTTCGTTTTCAGGTGATAAATTTAAAAGTGCTCTGAGATATTCAAAGCTTGACATATTGTTTTACAGCCCAACCACGCCAGGTTCCTTGGTCTCCATGATGCTGTTTGTTCACTAACATTCTCCAAACCTTTAAGGACTTCACAAAAAGGCTGTAGTTTAAATTACACATATACAGACTTGATTTACTTATTAAGTGAAGGCTTAATACAAATACACGGCACACTTTTTTTATTTTTATTTGTGAACATTTTTGAAAGCTATTAAGCATCTTTCTTTCAGTTATGTAATGCACTACTTTCAGTTGGTCTGTCACATAAAATCCCAATAAAATACATTGAGGTTTTGGTTGTAATTTTACAAAATGAGTAGACATTCAAGGCATATTTTTGCAAGAAGCTGTAACTGTTTCATCAAAGTATTAGGTTATTGAAAGTACGATATAAAAATGTGCAGTAATACATAATATTACAGCAATTAGTTTTTTAGAACTAAAGGTAAAAATGCTCAGGTTGAGTTTCAGAAATATTTTCTAGCAACAATATTGTAGCTTACTCTTGGACTTTGACATGCAAATACATAATGGCGGATCACATTTTGCTAAACCATAATATATAAAGGCAACTTAAAAATGTAGTATTGTGTGTTAATAATTTTTATAACTACTATGTATGCAGTCCGTTGTTTCTTTAATGCAGTTCTTTCATTTATATGCACCTTTTTGTCCAATATTTATATGTAAGCTTTTTTGGGTGATACAATTGAAATTTCTTCTGGTATAAATGATGGTTTACTCCTAAAAACATGCTAGACTCTTATCAGCATATACTGTGATCATTAGGAATCAACTGGGTTATGTTTCTGGACTGAAACCACTTTTCCACAGAACAGTGAGTGCAAGAAGCATTGGCTGTTGTTTCTGTTTTGCAACGAGTAGAGACAAAATCAGCCACAGTCATCAAACATCCAGTAAACACTAGATTGAATGAGCAAAAACTAATATGCAGCTTGAGAATAGGGGAAAAACTGCACTGGGAAAATCAATCTTTGTTTGTGATTAATAAAATAAAATATCACTGAAGTCAATTCAGTTAACTGTAATAGTTAAAATTGACAAAATAATGTCAACAGGCACAGTGAATATAAAGCTGAAACTAACATGTTTAGTGATCTTTATCAAGTTAAAACACAAGGAGAACCAAACTGCAGAACAATTAAATGATTGGCTGGTTTCATCATTTTTAAAAAGGTAACAGTTAAACCATGTCTTAGAGGGAAAAGAGAGTGCAATTTGCATACGGGAAGTACAGCATCTGATTGGATGTAACACTGTGCTTTGGGTGTGCCTTGGTCTGGGAATCAAGGGGGTGAGGTGTTCTCACAGAGGTGTCAGGGGGGTGTTGCTGTGACATTCAGACAGCACACACGGTGGCAGTAAAAAAGTGAGTGAATGATGCCAGTCAACTCCACCATCACTGTCCAAGTTTTCCTCATTTTGCACGTCTGTGCAAGCGCACATGTAAATACAGGCACAGATGTTAGTACAAGATGAGTGTGCATTCAGGGACATAAGGCTATGACTGAATAGGAAATGCATAGTGCTTTACACTGGAATATGTATATTACAGTGAGGTTTCTGAGAGCGCAGTGAGCTGTGTCTGGACTTGTTCAGCAGAAAGTGACTGTTTGCTGTCCGAAACTCAAGGAAGAGTAAATCGGCTTACTCAGCCTGTTTGTGTCACCAGCATTAAAAGGAGGGTGTCTACTTAGTCGACACCAATTTATCCTGATGAAGGAAAGAGATTTACTCTGATAAGACTTGTCACTGTGGGGAAACTGTTTAAAAGAAGCTTTTTACCCCTTAGATCTCGGCAATAAAGATACTGCAGGAGAATACAGATAGCAAGACACTTTTTTTTGTGTCAGTTGAATGAAATAGAGTATATTCCCTAACTATTTGATGACCACAAAAACAGATGCTCAAACTTTTAGTAAGTGATATTTTTCCTCGGAAAAATAAGCAAAACAATTAAAAGAATAACACAAAGGAGCAACTAAAAGCTAAAAATGGTTAAAAAAACAGTAAGGAGAGTAATGTAATGGATACTAAATCATTTCTCAGGGCATGCCAAATGTCTTTCAAAGAACAACAGTTTATGCAACTTCTTGAGTCATCCCTAATTTCTTTATATTTTGCTGCTAAGAACCTTAACCTTTCTGTAATTGTTTAAAGTGCTCTTCAGTAAGTTTTCTTTAGGTCTGCCTGATGGTCTTTCAGATTTCTTTCTGTAGGCCTTAGCTGTTTTTTAATCTTTTTTTTTCTGTACCTGACCATCATTAGAGGAATAATGAGCTTGTTAAGGGATTTTTCTCTGACCGGTTTTCCCATTCAGCATTATATTTCAGGAATATAAGTAAGTTGCTTTTTCCAAACAAATTTGCGAAATTTGGAAAATATCAACTTTTCGAGACTATGCACTTAATTTAGAGACACTGTTGTTTACCTGCTAAGAGATCCTAAACGCGTCTCTTTTTGAGACGTATGGACTTCTTAGTGATGTAGCAGAAAGTTTCTGTGGAGTTTCGAAGATAATGAGACAGAGTGGAAGAGGGTCATGTTTTGTGATTTTCCAAAGACTGTTGTCTTCACTCCTGGCCCCTGTTACATAAGATTAAGGTCTTAATGCAGATGGAAATCTTTGTTATGTTAAACCTGTGCTGTTGTTTTCATGTCCTGTAAAAAGACTGTGAATTATTTCTCTCTTAATCTACAATTTAAAAAGGGCAGATTCATGAGCTACTCATTTAGAAATGCTAATACTTAATTTATTTGAGACTATTTTTCCTCTGAAAGTATAGAAATGAATGAAACAGTGAATAAAAAACTCAGTTACTTCCTTAATTCCCACTGCTCTGATGTCATGTTTCGTGCTGTGTTAGCTCGTGGTTAGGATGGGGGTATTTGTGAAGAAAAGGCATAGCATAGCTATGATTCTAATCTCCACAACAGCTGATTACAGAGCACGCATATTCTCCCTGACACATATGTACTGGCTTTTAATGCCAGACTCCTATTAGACATGTAGAGAGGAGAGGCCTGTCATTACACAGGCAGAGCTTTTCTCAAAGGGTCAGGATGATTCACAACTAAGGGGATGAAACATTAAGATTCATCAGCAAGATTTCACAAATTGATTCTTTGTAGTCTTCTGCAAAATTTATTATTGAAAATTAAAGAAGGAATAAAGATGGTAAAATCTAATTAACGACCCGTCTGTAATTTGCCTTTTTCGATTTATGCTTGAAAACCACAATCGCTTGACTGAACCACTGGTTAAAACAGTAAAGCAACACTAAAAGTGAACACACTGACAATCTGTCATCAGTCAGAAGTCTGTGACTAACACTGTGAAGTAAATAATGAATAGAAACAATAAATGGAAAGAAATTCAAACTTATTTCCTGCCTAATGGGAGTTCAAACTTCCAGTCAGTGTTGAATGTGGTGGTTTTAAGGCCTGCCTTTATACACAAAGAAAAAACCACATGCTAATAAGAGACTCATGACAATGGATTGGCTCTCCCTTTTTCTGTGAAGGCAAACAGAAAGAAACGGATGTGTGTTTGCAGGTAGAGCTCAGTGCTCGTCAGCCGCCCCGACCGACCTGTAGAGCAGGCTTCTCGCTCTTATCTGCTGCCAGCTCGTCTGACAAGAAATTTGTCTCACTTACCTTACATCTACCAGGTGACGCTTGCATGGGTGTGGCCACAAAGGAGCCATTTATTTTCATTGTGCTTTAAAAATAATTGATTTGCATCTAAACTGGCTAAGAACTTGGAGGGAGAGGAGCTCAGCTTCTAGGCTTGTAGAACAATGGGTGAACATGCTTGCAGAGTTATATAGAGAACGTTTTACTGAATAACAAAAGACGCAAAATAGAAACTGGTTTAGATAATTAAGAGTAACACATTTTGTCTTACTCAGGAGTGGGATGGGACTTTCCTGTAAGAACTTGGTCTCTGTGCAGATAAAATGTGAAGCAGCAGCATAATCTAACAGAAGAATTTAATGAAGTTCAGTGTTTAGTTTGTAAACAGTGTTTGAAAAATATGTTTAACAAAATCACCTATTTTAAAACTCTTGGTACTTCTGACAATTGCTATAAAACAGGGGTGTCCAAAGCGTGGCCCGTGGGTCATTTGTGGCTCTTGGGATGATTTTGTGCGGCCCCTTAAACGCAGTTGAAGAACTGCACAAGTTTTTACTGTGAGCACAGAGGGTCAAAATTTTAAGGGTGAAATTTTCACAGACAAATTAAAATATTTTTAAAATAGAAAATCTTATACACAAGCACAAAGTATTTGTCATTTTTCTACTATGTTCGGTGTGACTGTGGCTCAGTGGGTAGAGTAGTCCAAAAGTCGATTTAAGCTGCCTCTTGTCCCATGTCGATGAGCACATGGGCTTGGCATCCCACGTTGTCTACTGATCTGTGTATCGATGTATGAATGTGTGCGTGTTTGCGAGTCAGACGGAGTGAATGTGGCTCTGGTGTATAGCACTTTGAGTGATCGGTGTGCTATATAAATTTGATCCATTTACCATTTGCTATCATTTCAAAACATCCAGAACCTTTACTTCAATAGCAAACTGGACTACTAAAATAATAATAAAAAAATCATCACAATAAACATAGTTGGAAAAAAAGCCAAAGGATTTATGGCCGAGTGCTTTCAACTCGACTGACGAAAAATTTGGACACCGCTGCTTTATTGTAATGTCATTGAATATTTGTTTTCAAGTTATATTTTACTCTAAGTTAATTAGAGATTCTAATTAGTACTCCGTGATGTTTTGTTTCCCTGGTGTATAAAATATGGTTTAACAAAGAGGACCATTTCATTTAGCCCCTGGCCATGTGCTGGATAAGGACCCACGTTTATCTTGACACCCCTTGTGCAGGATAGGAAAGAAGGTAAAAAGAATATCCAAAGCTCACTGTTACAGAACTGCAGTAGAGAGTGGTATCTTGAAGTCACCAGTTCTCCTTAATAACCATGAGACATTATATACAAGCTAGTTGGTTGTTTGGAAGTGTTAGCTGAAAAAAAATGTTTCTGTTCAACCATCACAAACATAAATGTGGGTAACTGTATGCCCTGGTCTGATGGGACTAAGGCTGAGCATGAAACAAAGGATGAATATCTGGAAAACCTCACACCTACTGTTAAGCAAGGTAGAGGATCTGTGATGCTGTGGGGCTGTTTTTTTTTTTTTTAATACTCTTAGAGTGCATGAAACCCTTAACTATTTGAAATACGAGCACATTTGAAATACAGCCCAGCAAGACCTGACCAGCTAATTTAAAAAGGGACATCATTGGATCTCTTAACTGGATAAAAACATATGACCTAAACAAAACACAAATGGTTCCACAAAGTCATCTATTTCCAAGGTCATTTCAGTCTCAAATAATAGAAATAAAATCTGTGGGGTGAGCTGAGGAGAAAAAATTAGATGACTTTGAATGAGAAGGTGTGCAAAGAGAAATAGTTGAAGCTTTTTAAAGCTTAGTTTAGGCCAAGCATGGGATCAGCAGTGCAATAGATTGCGTTCTTTTTCCATTCTAATGGAAGCTTTAAGGTTCAAGTAGGTTCACACAACATTGAAAATCATGGAAACAAGGGGTCACATGAGACAAGACCAAACTGAACCCTTGTCTCATCTTTATCATGAAGTTGTGTTCGTGTAACTTTGAATCAGATAGTTTGTGGTTATTCAGGTTGAGTTTCTTAAGTCCAAGCACCACTGGATTTGTTTTTTTAGCGTATTTTCCGTTGTGCATGTTTGGTAGTGTTTGGGATTTTTTTTCTTCCCAGCAGTTAAACATCTTCCATGACACATCCTTTAAAATATCTATGAAGCTAAGTAGCTATTCAAGGAGCCCCACGTGTCCTCAGGCCTTAGGCATAACACCTGAAGACCAAATATTGCGTCCCATATTAGCCTCTGTCTTGTGCCTTTTGTAGCCTTTAGGGATATTACAGTTTATACAGTTATTTAAGTGTTTAAATCAGTGGTGCCTTCATAGAGGACAGCAAATGGTTTTGGTATTTTACCAGTGATCAAAACATTGAATATTGTATCATGCTGTCTGAAAAGTTACACAAATTTATGCCTATTTTTTTATTTCTTGGTGGTTAAACTACACTACCCTGAAAGGATTTAATATAAAGAAAGATTTGTTTTATATTGAGGCAACCAGATTTATTTGGAGCAGAACAGTGAGGCAATGTAAAGGTAAAAGGCCTATGTGTTAGTACCAGTCATAAACAGGGAAACATGTAAATGTTCATCCTACAGGAAAGGTCTTTACCTCTAACTGCCACAACACCGCAGTGTTTAACAAAGAGAAAGTAACGTAATAATTAAGATGACATTGTCTGAAAGGCAGGGAGGGACTTTAGGGACCCTTTTCAAGATTTAAATCTAAAGTGGCATCATGCTTCTCTTACCTGTTTGAACCAGATAAACGGACACTTTTTAAAACAGTAACATGAGGCGCTTCTGTCTTCTGCACCTGTCAGCCTTGAACTCAACACACTAACAATGCAAGGGATGACAACATATACCAGCCACCCAAACATGTGCACACCATATTTCCACTGTATTTAGTTCCAAGCTGCAATACATGCAATAAAGCAGGAGGTCAAAATCATTTTAAACACTTAAAAAAGGTTTTACTCTTATGGTAACAGAATCTTCCAACATATTTTTTTAATATTCAAGGACTGCTTAAGTCTCTGCGCACGTTCACAGTGCAAGTTAGGAACATCAGGAATAATAACTTCAATCCTTCAAAAATTAGGACACCTTATGAAAGCCTGAAGGTTTTTTGTAACACATATGGATAAATGTATACTTATTATAAATTTTAACATAACTGAAAAACTAAAGAAAAATAAATGAATATTAAGAAGACATTTTAAATGTTTTTGTAAAATGTAATTAAAAACACAATTTCTGTTGAGGGATAAAGTAGGATACCTGCATAATTATTCCCATAAAAATGGCTAGAATTAATCACAGCATGATTGTTACTCAGCCTTTGGAAGGAAATTTCTCCTTTTGTTTGAGACATTTTGTTTGTTGTGCTCTTCACTGTTGTAGTGAAAGAAAACATCATACTGAGATTGTACAATCTATCTGGGGTCTTTAGAAAAAACACTGTAGCAGCTTATACAACTGGTGAGGGTTTTAAAGAGTAAAAATATTCCACTGTATAAAAATGTGTCTACAAGTGGAGGACATTCAAAACAACTGACAACATGCCTGGGTCCGACCGTCCAAGCAAGTTCACCGTGAGAGCAGGCAGCAAGTTGATAAAACCTGTCTTTAAAAACCCTAAAAACTCATTAAGGGACCTATAGCAGGCACTTGGTACTGTTAATTTGAAAGTGCATGAAAGTACAATCAGGAAGACTCCACTAGTTTAACTTTCCTGTGAGGTGAGCAAGCAAGAAACATTTGCTATCTAAGAAAAAAAAGAAGTCCAGAATAAAGTTTCACAGTATGAACATAGGCAAAGATCAGGACTTCTTCAATAATGTTCCTTGCACAAATATGTTTAAATCTAGAATATCTTGACAGAAGAGAGAATGGATTTGACATAATCAAATACAGGATTCCAGGAAAGAACCACATACTAACTGAGAAGCATGGAGGTGAAAGTATCATGGTCTGGGGATGCTTTGCTTCACTAGGATCTGGCCACCTCACCATCATAACAACCACTATGAATACCACCATGTATCAGAAGGTGTTTGAGAAAAATGTGAGGCCATCTGAAAAAATCTTAAAGCTGAAGCAGAACTGGGCCCTGTGAAATCAGAGTGACCCAAAACATACCAGTAAATCCACAAAGGACTCACTGTAAATTAAGAGATGGGAAGTCCTGGGCTGTGTCAAAGCCCAGATTTTCATTTTATTAGGACTGGTACGGGTTATAGATGGAAACAACCCAACAAATATTTCCCAGCTGAAAGTGAGGAGAGGGGAAAAACGTTCCTCAGACCAATGTCAGAGACTGGTAGATGGCTACAGGAAATGCCTTACTGAAGTTATTTCTACCAGAGAGCACCAACTATTAGGGGGAAGGTTTACACCTTTTTTCCATATATTTTGTTTAATGAGAAAATCAAGGCCGAGTTTGGGGTTTTATCTGTAATTAAAAACCAGATATTAATTTGTGAATATTTAATGGGTGTCCTTTTATTTACATGACAATATCTGTTTGTGACATATAGTCCATGGGCCGGGTGTGGCTTAAGAGGAATCTAGAATTTGCTGGGCTGTTGGTTTGATTCCAGCTCCTCCCCAGTTCATTTCGAAGTTCTTTCTTTGGCCTATAGCTTTCTGGTTCAGTGGCTCTGTTTCACCCCATGGCTACCACCCTTTACTGCCATGCCAATCATCTGTGTTGGAGTGTCCTTAGTAGAGAATCTAGTAGCCACATATTCCCAAGTCTAAAATTTGTAATGGGGGTTGTAGCGTAAAGGTTCAGTGAGACTCGAAAACCACCATGATCTGCTAGTTTGATTTAGGAAAAGTTTTACATTGGATGCCCCTACCAGATGCAACCCTCCCCTGACTCTTTAGCTTGTGAACTATGAACTGTGCTAACAGGGCTCTGGGTTGTGGCAGCCTGTGGCTAGGTTCATGCAGTCCATTGACCATCACATATTTAAACAATGCAAACCCGTATAACACATTTAAAACAAAAAAATCCGGAAACATTAAAGCCAGCAATATAGAACCAGTTCAGCTGATTTAACTTCAGTTCTATAATCTTTGAGTCGGTTCGTCACATTGTTTTTTCACAAACTCCTACTGGTTGATTAAGCTCCACCAGTGGCAGTTGCTGGTGCCACAGAGAATCATGGCAATAAAACACAGATATGTAGACAAAATATTTTGTATAGTAGTTTAACATTTTGCATATATTTTGCATACAATATCTGGCATATACACAGTTGAGACCACAACGTTACAGACACTGTATAAAATAAAGAGACATTTTTCCTCTGAAGTTAAATCAGATTAAAGTGTTCCTTGTTTAGGTCTAGTTAGAATTACTTAAGTTATTTTGTATTTTTTGAAAGCCTGAAGTATTTTTTTTTAACTTTCTTCAAATTCGGAATTTACATTTGCAAACATCAGTGTGCCTTTAAACAATTTGAGAAAGCCAAGACAGTCACAAGTCTGGTTGTTCCTTTGATACAATTTCCGGGTGCCTGAAGGTGCCACCTTCATCCATACAAAAATATCATAATGTCTGGCCATTATTAGGAAAGACACAGGTTTGTTCCCCAAAAATCTTGGTGTTTGAGTATCAACCCCAGTGCAAGATAATTGTGGGCTGATTCTTGTAAGAACACTGGCTGAAGCTGGGATCATAATCCAAAGTGAAATCTTGTAAGGACTAAATTTAAAAGGTCACTCAGAGAAAAAGCTCTTACTTGAAAAGCTACATAAAGGGCCAGCTTACTGTTTGAAAATTCAAAGGGATATGACTAATTTTTGGAGGAATGTCCTGTGGGCTGTTGAAACTGAGATCAAACTGTTTGGCCATATTGGGCATGGTTACATTTTTAGGAAATGGGTGGAAACTTGGGGTCCTGAGAACATTATCCAAATTTCAGCCAGCTTAATACTAAGCATACCACTAAGTTACAAAGTGGCTTAAGGACAACAAAACCCCCATTTTGGAGTGGCCAGCACAAAGCCCCATACTCAGTCACATAGACATTTAGTCACATAGACAGATTTGTGGGCAGAGCTGAAATGTTGTGTGAAAGCGTTGTGTGGACTCGGTTACACCAGTTCTGTCAAACATTCCAGCAAACTACTGTGAGAAGCTGTTAGGAAGATGTCCAAATGTCTGACCCAAGCCAGTTTAAATCTTCCAAATGCTTAAAAATTGTAATAACCTAAGAATTTGACATAAGTTTAAAACATATCTAAACAATTCTCTCTAATATTATTCTGGCATTTAGCAACTATAAATTATTCTGGTAGTCTGATGTTTTTAGACAGTGTTTGTAAATATCTGGTTTCAACTGTAAATCTGGTTATGTAGCGGGATCTAGCATGTTAACAAGACCGGACAGATTCATTTTTATTCCCTACATCTTATAAGTCTAATATTTAAGAGGGTTACATACAATACTTTGATTTACAGAGTTTTAACTGTCAAACTTTTCTTTATTTTTAGAATAAAAAATCATTTATTGTCCCCCATTGAGGAAATTCAGGTGTGTCAGTAACAACGCAAAAACCCATATGGAAGCATACAGGTTCACACATCACAAAAAAATCTATATGAAAGTTACAAGACTAAAAACTATTTTAAAAAAAGCTAAATCAAAAACATGAATCAAAATTAAACTGTACAATGAAGGAAAAGCCCACATCACAAAAGATAAATACTTTCCAGTTACCAAAATGGCACACTGGGAATAAATTAAATTAAGTGTGCATCATAGTCGGGTGACCTGAAACCCACAAAAAGCGCATCTATGACTGTGATTTAGAAAAAAACAACTGACCATTCACAGAAAAAAATAAACTGTGCAAAATATCAGCATTGATGAAAACAGGTACTGAGCTTGTTGAGAGCAGTGATGGTTTTAAAGTCTAACTGCTGCTGGGAGGAAGGATCTGTGATTACGCTCCTTTGTGCACCTTGGAAGAAGCAGTCTCTGAATGAGTTCTCCATTTCAGCAACAGCTTCATGCATGAGGTGGGAGACCTTGTCAAGCAGTAATGTTAGTTTGCTTCTGTCTCCAACCACCTGCACTGTGTTCAGAGGGCATCGTAGAACAGAGCTGGCCTTCCCTAATGAGTCCAGTTCATGTTCTAACAGATTGTTTGCCATGCTAGCTGCTGAATGGCTACTGCAGATGTACATAAAGATGCTAAAATTGTGCTGTTGTTGAGAACATAAAATGCAACACACAGCAAGACATATTCTAGAACTCCCCTGCACTGGAAGAACTGCTCCATGTACTCAATAGAAATGCCAGAGACACTGATGTCATAAATAGACCTTCCAAGCTGTTTTCCAAATTATTTGTTTTCTGAGGATAGTCACCTAAAAGCAGAGATTTATCTGTTAAAGGGGGGGATTCAAAATGATGAAGCATACCCATCACATTTATGCAAACTCACTACCTCTGACTGTGCTGTATTGTTTTAATGTCAGTGAAGCAGAATGTGTGCACATGGGTGTGCACTGCAGGTGGTAAAAATATCACTCCTCTTCTCAGTGGGTCTCTAATACCTCCACCCCCACTAAACCAAGTTACTGGAGAACAAGAAATGTTTCACTAAACACACAGCTTTAAAACAGAAAGGGATTGCAACTTGACATGACTTAAGAGAAGTTATTATACTATTGTTGCCCTACCATAAGCTTTCATTGAGTCTACAGCAAGCCTTGCTGTGGTTTTGCTCTGCTGAATGTTTCACCTTACCATGGGGGTAGTTGCTGCTTTATGAGGCCTATTCAGAATCCCCCCGAGGTGTCACTCCTGGTAACTCCTAGGCTTCCTCTTCTCGCTGATTCCTCACTGTTTCACACCTCCAGGAGGGACTATTATTAAGTCGAAAGGGCCACTCTTCCCATCAGGGAAATCCTTGGCTCAATGAAAAAAAAAAAAAAAATCACACCTACTTGTTTTTGTTTTTTAACCAGAACAAGGAGTTCACACACAGATAAACTTAGTGGTCACAGACGGTTCTGAAGTTTGAACCCAAAATGGAGCAAAACGCATAGAGAAACATAACCTCACTATTATCTAAAGACAACATGACAGAGATCAAATGGAAACTGAGAAAACCTTCTTTGGCCTGGTTTAAAATTCATGCCAACATAAAAAAAACAACAACAACTAGGAATAACATCAAGTGAACAAAAAAAAAAAAAAAATACACCTAGATGGCCACTAACATTGAGCCAGTTGCTGCTGGAGGTTCTTCCTGTTAAAAGGGACTTTTCCATTCCACTGTCAACACATGCATGCTCAGACTGAAGGACTGCTGCAAAGTCAACAGCTTCATACATCAGCTCTCCACTGGCTGTACATGCTCGTTCAGGAGGAGGGATTGCTGCCATAAGCTGATTTTCTTTACATAGAAAACTTTTTACCAATTGGAACAAATAAATGTGTATTGTTTTACAACAAGAATCAAATTAAAATATGAGTAACTGACTTTAAATCTGCCTACAAAGGGAATATGAATCTGTGTATAAATTGGATGTTTTTTGTAAAGTACCTAGAGATAACATTTGTAGTTAATGGAAGCTATCTAAATATCCGTCCAGGGTGCGACCTGCCACTCGCAGGTAGGCTTGTGCAGCAAACATGGCTCTAAAACTATCACTGCACACGCTGCAACTGTAATCTGAGGTCATGCTTAATAACTCAACAAACAAGTCTAGTTTACTAACAGTAAGAAGGCAGACGTGAGAAAACGTGGCCAACTTCCTCTAAGAGGAGGTAGATGTGTAATTCTATAAGGAAATATAATTATAAAAAAGAAGGTATTTATTTTATGTTATAAACAAACTGCTTCTATTTTACATGAAGTATGTATTGGTCATGCACAGACATTGTAGTTTTTTTCCAGTTTTATTGAACTTGTGAAAATGACAGTAAAGGATATTCTATTCTGAAATATAAAAAATGTGAAATTTGAGAAAATGTACTTACTGGTAAACCAAAGATTATTCATATGACTGTCAGATTTAGGGTTAATTAAATTTAATTTCAAAAACATTTCTTCTCAATGAAAGTAAAACTAACATTTTAGAGAAGCCTACCCAGCAGTTTGTATGCATCATTTTAAACATGCCATTTTTTAAAAAATAAAATGTAAATAGGTCTTAAACATATCTTTTATAATTCTTGTAACAACAGTTAAACTAAAATAAGTTGCAGGTAAACCCGTAGCGCTTCTTAGCTGTTCCTTTTCGCAATTTTATAAGGCATTGGTGCCCCCTACTGCCGGATGAAAGCATTGCTGTAGAAAAACAAGAACGCAAGAGAAGCACTGAAGTCGGTTTCAAAATAATTTTTTAATGACTAAACACAAAATGCTTACAAACAAGAAATTAGAATTACAAGTCAGGTCATATCTAGTCTCTCTCTCTCTCTATTTATATATATTATATATATATATATATATATATATATATTATTATATATATATATATATATATATATATATATTATTACACACACACACACACACACACATAGATGTTTCACTTCTAAGATTTGTTTATGGTTGTAACTTTTAGGTTGTTTTTAATACCTCCTTAAACTAACTTTAAAACAAAGTAAAACATTTAAACAACTAGTTATGAATAAAATACATCTGTCTGATTTCAAGTATGCATTCATGAAGAAAATAGATCCTGCAATAATTCAAAATGACCCAGGGAAAGAAAGTATTCTCTGCTCTCATCCGTTAAAAAGAAATTTAAAACACACTGAATATCCATGAACAATGTTAAACTTGAGTTGTGTTTCATTGGCATTTAGACAGAATCTCCTGACAGCTCCTGTAAACTTTCACTAAGCAGTTGTGCCTCGGCTTGGAGCTCTGAAAGATAAAGATGGGACACCCATCCTGAGATTTTCCCGTTAATTACACCACCTTAGTGATAACATTCTTAGAGGAACAGAAAAACAAAATAAGCTCTGTACGATGCATGGACATCCGGATTTATAACTCACCTGAAATAATGTAACAACACTTGATACTCCGTTGGGTTCTGATGGCTCCTTCAACAGCACACACAGGTAGTAGATGATCTGATGCTGAAATAAAAGCACAGACAAACATTTAAAGAGACCTTTACTGTTCTCACTATACATGTTGCCACTGAGTTTAGTCATAGCCAAACACAACCCTTAGTTTCATTCTTATGCAGATGATCTATAGATCTATTTGTCAACTGTACCAATGACACAAGTGCATTTGACTCTATACTGAATGGTCTTAGGGACATTAGGGAGTGGCTTTCACAAACTTTCCTGCACCTGAATGAAAGTAAAACAGAATGCATTTTGTTTGGGGCTAAAACATTTCCAAATTTTGTTCCAGATCTTGGCACTTTGGCTTCTTACTGAGGAATTTGGGAGTAATGTTTGACAATTGTTTGAAATTCAACAAACAGATTGATTGTGTTGTAAGAGCCAGACTTTTTCAGCTCCAAAGTTAAACCCTTTTGAGTCAAAATGACACCGTAAAGGCTATGCATGATTTCCTCAGCTCTCGTATTGACTATTGCAATGCACTTTATTTTGGAATAAACCAGGGTTCACCTTAATTGGCTCCAATTGGTCCAGAATACCACTGCCGGCCTGTTGACTAGTACTTGGAGACAGTCACATCACTCCTGTACTTTACTCCCTCCACTGGGTTCCAGTACGTTTTAGAGTTGATTTTAAGCATTTAATGTTTGTTTTTGAAGTTGTTAATGATATTGCACCCTCTTATCTATGCGACGTTTTACAAGCACATAACCACATAATACAGCACATAATCCAGAGGGAGGATATGTGACCTGGAAGTCCCCGGATTAAAGTCCAAACACCGGGGTTGACTGTTCATTTGCTGTAGCTGGTCCAAAGCTGTGGAAGTCATTACTTTTTTAACTGCGGACCATCAATGATTTATCTTTGTTTTATCTTTTAAAACTGATTTGTTTAGAACTGCTTTAAACACATAGGAGAACTGTGAAACTTCTATTTTTTTAAATGTTTCGACTAATGTCAAACTGTTGGTTTTTATGTGTCTCTATTCTAGTTTGTACTTTTATTCTTGCACTAATGGAAAGTACTTTGGCTCAATAATGACTGTTGTAAAGTGCTATTCAAATAAAACAAAGATGAGACACTAGGCCATAATTTACAGCACCATGTTTGGTGAAGCTCAATCACCAAACATCACCAACTTGTGATTATAGGGTAAGATTTAAATAATTTTAGAAGCTGCATAAAGGAACATATTATTTAATTATGTCCTAATACACATGAAACCCTACACTTAAAAGAGGGTGTACTTTCTTTTTTCCCTATTACTATATGCAGTCACGCACCAGGTAAACAGCTTCATTGATGACAATATCTTTGATCTTGCTCATCTCGATGAAAGTGGTGACCTCACGACCTGATGCGTAGCAGGAGGACACCTGGATGCCCAAAGAGCCAATGACGAGAAGAGACTCGTGGTCCACCTTCACAAAGTGGATGTGAAGCATCATGCCGGCGAGGGTGATGAGTATAGCGCTGGAGAGAACTGCGGTGTTCTACAGTAGAGGGGAGACAATGACATGCAGGTCATTAAGGCAGTAAAATAATAGCAATATGGCTTATTCTCAATATTTAAATGTACATATCTGGTAATATTTATGGTATTTTAAGATTTATACAGAGTTTCCATATATTTTGCATGTCAAAAGCACATACTTTTTCAGACTCGTGAGAGCCACATTCCGATGGGTTTTGGGCACAGCACTTAACCCTAATTTCCTACTGCTCTGCATATGGGTGGGTATATATAGCTCTGGTGTATAAGCGCTTTGAGTGGCAAAGGCTGGACAATATATCACGAATATGTATCATCATCACAATGTCAGTGTTGGCAATATTCATTTCGCAAAGGACTGTTTGGAGTGCAATAACTGTTGGCTAATCTACTCCGAGTGTTATGAATTTACATTTTACATGCTAATTGTAATATTTGGCCGGTTCAGTCTCACAGCAGCAGAGGCTCAGACCGGACACAAATGACATTGCCCAAAAGGCTAAAGGTCACACAGTGAGGGAAGAACAGATGAGAAAGAGAGGAAAGAAGAAAATAGGCATACATGTCAACTCAGTATTTAATACTATCTCCAAGTTATGGAAGACTGGATGGACTGATGGATAGATAAAGAGGTATGTATTTATGTAAGAATGAATGGGTGGATGAATAGATTGATAGATGACTAACAGATGAATGGATTAAACTGATAGATAAATGGGTAGATGAATGTATCAATGGAAGGAGCAGTAGAGAGATGGAGGACAACAAACAAATAGAATAACTTCATGGATGGATGGAGGAAAATCAGATCAATGAAATGACGCAACTTTTAAACTTTAGGACACAAAAATATACCTTTTACCTTAACAGACATATGGAAATTGTGGAAATACGATCTCATATTTGGTTTAGTATAAAAATAAAAGGCCTTGTGATTGTGACCTGGTCATTATTTAGTGATAACTGAGACGCATCGTCTTACCTGCGTGAAGAAGAACACGGCATAAGCCAAGAGCCACACAGAGCAAGTGTACACCATCACTTTACCGATGGACATCTTGGGCGAGCTAACAGTGAACTCCCTGCAGAAGCTGGAGTGAGTCTGACAGTCCAGGGATATCGGTTTGCCGCTAATGTCAGAGAAGGCTTCGTCCTCCATTGCGGATAGAACCAATACAGAGTGAACGATGAAGAAAAGCGAGCATTGAGTGATTTATCTGAGCTAAAGTTAGCAGCGAGCTAACGTCTGCTTTGGGCTTGGAGCTAAAGTTAACAACAGGCTATGCTAACAAATATAATAAAAGCCTAACGACGGGGAAATAAAGAGCTCACCGAAGGATAACAGTGGCTCCCGTTAAAACATGAAAGGAAATAGACGAAATATTGTATATGAAACAAATATTCCAAAGACAAGTGCTGAGATGTCGGTGCCAAAATCAATCTCAACTTTGGCTGCAATGTTTTTTACACCAGAGCGTCTAGAATACAGCTAAAGCTTCAACTTAAGCGGTCATAACATCCAGCAATGTGATTTATTAGGGAAACAGGATTTAAAAAAAAATCATCATCGCATAATTTTGACCAATGGTACATTCACAGGCACATACTAGAGAGACAAAAAGCAGACACCGTATTGGCTTCGTTGCAAAAAGAAAGGATGCGTCAGGTGTCCGCCATATTGTGAGTGGCTGTTTGTCTGAGGTTTTAAAACAAACGCTGAACTTTACGTAAAACTAATTATGATTATTTGTTTTTATGCACAATATTATACTCTACTTTTATTACTATTAGTTAGTGATCACTGGAACAAAAATGAACAATACAAATGAGATAGAACAAGCAATACAAAACGGTGTACTTAAAATGCAATTAACATACCTTAATATACCTCTGAAGATATATCAAGCTACTGAATGATATAGGTCATTTATTTTTATATACAACAATTCTGTGAAGCCCTATTTTTTTTTTAGATGTCATGGATAATGATAATAATAATAATTTTTAATATAGACGTAGAACATGGTATATGGAAATATTTTTAAACTAAGTTATTAGTGTACCTGTAATATTTTTTACACAACAAATAAGTTTATATTCTTGTAGATACACAGTTTTTATACAAATACAAAGACACAGTTCAAATAGAATAGGCTACATTTACATTGCTTGTGAAATTTAGGATTCCTTATTGAAATGTTTGCGCCACTGTATATACTTTAAGGTGTGTGTTTTATCTACCTGTCACTTTGCATCTATTCTATTCTATGTGTGCTTCGGTGTACGCCGGTATTTAAAACAAACTAACCGTACAGCATCTGTGAGGAGCAAAGGATTATGGGCGGTGTAAAATGTTCAAGCAGCATTTTCACAAAGTTTTTAATTCATTTTTCCAAACTAGTAAGGCAATTTAAGCAGTAATTAAATGGTTTTAAATTGACAGTAAATTAAAATACTGTTAGTTGTTCCTGGGAAACGGCTGAGGTCGTAAATTAAAAAAAAGAAACAACTCCAATACCCATCATCCACTGCCTTTCTTGACTCTTGACCCCTGTGTAAAAACAAGCCGATCAGCTGCAACAACATCTAACCAGGCGCTGCTGATAAAACATAGCTTAGCTCCGCCGACGGCAGCTATATGTGGCAGTCGGCAGGATGGTCCTACACGACGGACGGGTGCAGTTTTAGACCGAGTCCACACAGCGTCTTTAGCCTGACAACCGTCCAACGGGTCGGTGAGAACTGTTAGGTCAGTGGACTGAAATTAGCCTTGTTTGTCTCCCCAGAAGTGAGTTGTTTCTTTGTGTAGTAGCTGCTGTTAGCTAACGGCTGTTCATTATTGAGTTAGAGGACTCTGACTTGAAACTTAGCACCATCTGGTGAGTTACCGCGCACCCAAATGTTACCTAACGTATTTTTATGCCATCATACAAACATGTATCTAATAGCCTTGGAAAATGTTTCCTAGCATTGTTTTGCTTGAGACTGAGTTATATTTATCAGTAATAAGAGGTCAATAGAAATGGGTTTACTGTATATGGGACTTTTTGACAATTGATACAAATTTTTCAGAGCTAAACGTTTCATAACACCTTCTCATCGTTTCTTCTAAAGGTCCTCTAAATACCCCTATTAGCTTTGCACATCCAGAGATTTCAATGTATTCACATTCCTATTTGCAAAATAGCTAAAGCTCATTCAGATTAACAGAGAGCATCTGTGAACATCAGTTTAGCTCCGTCCATCTTCCTCTGACCAAATTCCTGTTCCCTTTGGAAAAGCTTCCCCACAGTTGGATGCTGCCACCACCGTGTTTCACAGTGTAGATTGTGTGTTCAGTTTTATGTGCAGTATTTTCTGCCACACATAGAGTTCTGCATGCGGGCCCAACTTTAACACGACTTCTCTTTAAATATGGCGTTCTTCTTGCCCCTCTCCCATGAAGGACAGATGTGTGGAGTGAACAACTAATAATTGTCCTGTCAACAAATTCTCCCACCTGAACTGTGGATCTCTGCAGCTCCTCCAGAGTTACCATGAGCTTCTTCTCAGATTAATGACTGAACGTTGCTGCGTGAGATGTTCAAAGCTTGGGATATTGTTCTAGAACTTAATCCAGCTTTAAACAACTTTATCACTGATTTCGGTGGTTTATTCTGTGATCTTCATGATCTAGTTTGGTAACTAATGTTCTGGAGGAACATTAGTTACCAAACTAGATTAAACTCCTAGATTAACTCGTAACTGATAAATTGAATTTTAAGGGCACTGGATTGCATTGCATTTTATTTAGGGTTATCAGAGTCAAAGGGGTAAATACAGATGGAGTTCACACAGTCCAGATTTTTTATTGGTGAGTTGAAAACCATGTATAATTTCCTTTCACTTTACAATTATGTATCAGTATTCTTATCGGGTACTGTATATATTCTTTTCTGTTTCGCTTCAGCTAACTTGGTTTTTTAAACTGGAATAAGATAATTTCCCAGTTTAACAACTCCAGGAGTAACAATCTGACCTTTCAGGTTTACCATGAGTGGCCAAAGTCCGGCCGTGGATAAAGGAATGAACACAGTCCTAGTCTGCCAGGAGAGCTACGCCTGTGGAGGGTCAGATGAGGCTGTGTTTGAATGCGATGAATGCGGCAGCTTGCAGTGTGCCCGCTGTGAACTCGACCTCCACCACCAAGAGCGCATGAGGAATCACGACCGGGTTCGGATCATGCCGGGTCACGTTCCCTTCTGCGACGCCTGTAAAGGTGACAACAGCTGCACTGTCAGACTCAGAGCGGTGGTGCGCTGCCAGGGCTGTAAGATCAACCTGTGTTTGGACTGCCAGAAACGCACTCATGGCGGGGTAAACAAGAGGAAGCACCCTCTCACGCCTTATCCCCCCGCCAAGGCTCCTCAGGAGAGCAGCTTGACTGACGGGGAGACGGAGATGGTGATCCTGAAGTCGAAGCTGGAGAAGGTGTACAGCTTCCTGCTGGTTGATGAGAGGGAGGATATGCAGGTAACAGCCATAAAAATGTCTTAAGCTTTTAACAGCAGCTCACTATTGACGTGATCTAATAATTGATGTGGTGTTATGTGGATTCTCAGGTGAGGAACGAGGAGGATTTTGTCAGCAGACTGGGCTGCACTCCAGATGAGCTTCTCAAGGTGGTCTCCATCTTTGGCAACACTGGGGAGGGCAAATCTTACACCCTGAACCACACCTTCTTTCTTGGAAGAGAAGTGTTTAAGACCTCCCCCACACAAGAGTCTTGCACCGTGGGTGTTTGGGCAGCTTTGGACCCTATCCATAGGGTTGTAGTCATTGACACAGAGGGTTTGCTCGGGGCTGGTATGGGACAAATTATTTATTTGTTTAGTTATTTGCTTAGTACGCACTGTTACCTGATCTTCACTGACCTCTTTTTTTCACTCATCAGGAGCTAATCAAGGTCAGCGAACGCGGCTTCTTCTCAAGGTCCTGGCTATCTCTGATGTGGTTATTTACCGAACACACGCAGACCGACTCCATGATGATCTCTTTAAGTTCCTTGGAGACGCATCAGACGCCTACCTAAAACACTTTACAAGGGAGCTGAAGGCAACCACGGCCCGCTGTGGTCTGGATGTTCCGTTGTCTACACTGGGTCCTGCAGTGATCATTTTCCATGAGACCGTCCACACCAAGCTTCTAGGATCAGGTATCAAACCTACTGGAATAGATTTAAATCA
Organism: Crenichthys baileyi; assembly: GCA_036173005.1. Taxonomy (NCBI): domain Eukaryota; kingdom Metazoa; phylum Chordata; class Actinopteri; order Cyprinodontiformes; family Goodeidae; genus Crenichthys; species Crenichthys baileyi. Next base: position 83,919 of record JAHHUM010000415.1, on the reverse strand, counting down.
AATGGTCCAGGAGCACGGAAACGTCATCATGTGACCCCTTTTACCTTTATATGTTGTCTACATTTAGACAAACCTTCTGAATCCGCTGAGCGTCTGCTGCAGGAACGTTTCAGGAAACTGGGGCTTTTTCCTGAGGCTTTCAGCTCCATCCAGTACCGTGGGACTCGCACCTACAACCCTCCCACAGACTTCAGCGGCTTGCTGCGCAGCCTGGAGCAGCAGCTGGATAACAACAACACCCGATCACCACGTTCTGCGAGCGTCATCTTCAAGGCCCTGCAGGTTTTGATGCTGAATAATAATGCCTGCATATTTATGTCACTTGACATCTTGCAAACCTAACCTGCTCCTTTTGTTCAGGCCTTGAGTGAGCGTTTCTGCGGGGAGATTCCAGATGAACGAATGACCAGTACCTCCTTTTTTCCAGATGAGTACTTCACCTGCTCCAACATCTGCCTCAGCTGTGGGTATGTAGTCTCTTACAAGATCAAATAAAAACGTCAAATAAAAAAAAAAAAACAAACAAAAAAACACTTGGATTTTACTCCTGATATCTTAGTGACCGACCAATCATAGTAGAAAAATACCTTTTAATATAAACAAATAATTCAAATAATTATTTCTGGACCGTTCCTTGCCTTCAACTTTTTTATTTCTTGCTACAACTATAAACTTTAATGTATTTTATGTCCTGGACCAAAAGTGGTGTATAACTGTGAAGTGGAAAGAAAATGGTAAATTATTTGCATTTGTATTGGAGTCGTGCTGCTGAAAGGTGAACATCTGCCTCAGTCTCATGTCTTTTGCAGCCTCTAGCCGGTTTTCCTCCTGTATTTAGCTCCATCCATCTTCTCATCAAGTCTGACCAGCTTACCTGCTCCCACTGAATAAAAGCATCCTCATAGCATGAAGCTGCCAGCGCCATATTTCATCATAGGGGTGTTCAGAATGATGTGATTGACATGCTCTAATTGAGTGACCTCTAAAGCCATTAAGTTTCACTCTACTGTATTTAGGGGCATCAGAGAAAAGGGGATTGAATACAAACGCAAGCCACACTTTTCAGATTTGTTTTTTTTGTCCTCCATGCATTGTGTTGGCCTGTCACATAAATGCTGGTTAAAGAAACTGAAGCTTTTGTTTGTAACATAAAAAGTGAAGCATTTCAAGCGTTATAAATACTTTTGCAAAACACTGAAACAGTATAAAAGATGAACTTTTTTTTTTGCAGGTCAGGCTGCAAGAGAAGCATGAATCACCTAAAAGAGGGACTTGACCACGAAGCCAAACATCGTTGCCGCTACTCTGCGCAACACGACAACCGCATCTACACTTGCAAGGCAAGTACAAGCAGAGCCAGAACACCTCTGTGATTATGAAAGATGCCTGTTTATGATTGTCAGTGTCTGTGTGGACTCACTCAGGCCTGCTATGAGGGTGGAAAGGAAGTGATAGTGGTTCCCAAAACAACGGCCTCGTCCGACTCACCGTGGTTTGGCTTGGCCATCTACGCCTGGTCAGGGTGAGTCCGCGGTCTTTGGAGGATGCTTGGAAAATGAGGAAATGCAAATGGAGCTTCATAATCTGTCCTCTTGGGGCTGAAACTAATGCCTTTGTCCAGATATGTAATCGAGTGCCCGAACTGTGGAGTGATCTACAGAAGCAGACAGTACTGGTATGGAAACCAGGATCCAGTGGAAACAGTGGTGAGGACAGAGATCCAGCACATCTGGCCTGGGGTAAGCTCTATGCTTAGTAAGCTGAATGAGATTCTGCCTAAACCAGACAGAGTTTAAACTCAATGATTTGGTGTACTCTGAAAACATGAATCAAATCAAGCTTTGTCAAAAGATGATCAGTGGTATGAAATTCTAATAAAAAGTTGTTCTGTAATTATACGTCTTTATACCTCTGTTTGCTTTCCTTCTTTTCAGTCTGATGGCTTTTTAAAAGACAACAACAATGCTGCTCAGAGGCTGTTGGATGGAGTCAAATACATTTCTCAGTCCGTGTCCGAACTCAGCGTCAAACCTGCCAAAGCGGTCACCTCCTGGTTGACCGACCAGATTGCTCCCGCCTACTGGAAACCCAACTCTCTTATCTTGGTAGGCAGCTATAAAAGAATACCGTGGATGTTATTTAGGACAATATGATACAGACTTGCATCTATATCCAAAATGATCAGCATTAGCTCATGTTTTGCTTTCCTTTTTCAATTTATGCCAGAATTGTCATAAATGTGGGGAGGAGTTTCAGCCCAACGACACCAAGCACCACTGCCGTGGCTGCGGAGAGGGTTTTTGCGACAACTGCTCATCCAAAACTCGGCCGGTCCCGGAGAGGGGCTGGGGGCTCGCAGCAGTCCGGGTCTGCGATGCATGTTTTCACAACCGAGGAATCTCAGCTGGTAAAAACTGTAAATCGTTCAAATTGGGCTTTTAATGATGTGCTTGAGATGTGCAACGAACAACTTTAATATTTAAAAACAAGAAATGGGTGCAGAAGTTTGAATTTATTGTGTATTCTCTTTCATGCACTAGATTTCAGAATTATAGGTACAAGCTCAAAGTTATACGGTCAAATAACCAGCTAATAGCAATTTGACCTCTCTTCTTGGCAGAATTAGAATTGCTTTCCTTGCATGACCTGACATTATCCAGAGTGATAATCTAAGAGATAAATGTACTGTATGTCTCAGAATACAAGCGTCATTGTTTCCTTTATCTGCTGGGTGTTTGGCGCCACCCTTTGACTGGATTTATTATTTTTCATATTGGCGGACACAGTCAACTTGGTCATCAAAATCTTGGCTGGACGTGAATGTCTGCAGAGACACCTGGTGGTTGGGTACAGATGACAGAATTTACATCATACAGCCTTTGCTGTATAGTGGACTGGGAGCCATGAAATATTCCTTAAGATCAGACTTTTTTGGACAAAGCCCTCTCATTGTATTGTCTTGTATTGGAAGTCTGAGGTGTACAGAGTGAAGAGGAATGGTGAGACTACAGTCCTCTGTGGTGCTCCTGTGCTGCTGACTACCTGGTTAGACAGAAAAACCCTTCAGTCTTACAAACTGTGGTCTGTTTGTCAGGTAGTCGTTGGTTCAGGTGATAGTTGAGGTCTTCACCTTCCTACAAAGTAAGTTAGTTGCTCCAGTGTTGAATGCACTGGAGAAACCAAAGAACATGATCCTCACAGTGCTGCTGGCTTTGTCCAGATGACAGTGGGTTTGTTGAAGCAGGAGGTCTTCCACAAGACATCCTTTAACCATCTTCTCACAGTTCTCTTCATTACAGATTGTATATGTAGGTTTGACCTTGTGCGCATAGTAGAACATCCAGCATGATTTCCAACTTGATTGTCAAATTATTATTTAAAGAATCGCTGTGGTAATTTGTTTTTACGGTCTGATCATTCCATCTGGGGAAAAAAGAAAGGTTTGTAAACTTGGAATCAGTGCTGTATGCAAAAGAAACCACTGTGCAAACAGAAACCCTAGTGCTTGTTTGTGTTCACTGTTATGTTGGGATATTGTCTCTGATTGGATGTTCTCTTGGTTCAGAGTTACTGGATGCTGCCTTGGAGGAAGAGGGAGGCACCCTGATAGCAAGAAGGGTTGGGGAGGCAGTTCAAAACACTTTGGGTGCTGTAGTCGGTGCCATTGACATACCTTTAGGTGAGCATTATATCTGTCTGAATTATCAGACTGCGCACCGAAATAAAAATCTAATTAAAACACTGCAAATGTTAAACATACTGTGTAATAGCAGCTTATTCACTAACCTTTTTCCAGGTCTAGTAAAAGATGCAGCTCGCCCTGCCTACTGGGTCCCAGACCAGGACATCCAGTCCTGCTGTGAGTGCCAAAGGGAGTTCTCTCCACGTCTGTCAATCCATCACTGCCGCGCCTGTGGCCAGGGCGTGTGTGATGACTGCTCCCAGGAGCGCCGCCCTGTGCCGTCCCGTGGGTGGGACCACCCGGTGCGGGTCTGCAATGGTTGTATCCAGAAATCCGGGGAACTCTAGCAGAACGAGGAGCTGGAATGGTTAAAAGCACAGGAACACTGTGGGATAGAACCTCACTTAAGGATGTTGGATCCATTCTTGAGGCTTCCGGAAAATGGACTGTTTATTATGTTTTATTGCTGGTCTCACATCACCTCTTTGATCAGACTGACTTCAATATGCCTAAAATTTACACTGTGAATACCAGTTAAAAATAGACTTCACTTGAATGGCAAGAAGAGGTCCGATGCTTGCTTAAAGCTGAATTCAGGTTACTTTCTCTCTCCAGATCCCCCTTTGCTGTAGATTTAGCCTCCTTGACCCTTTGACAATCCCTTTCAGTATGACATTGTCATACTTTTAGCACCTTTTGTATAGTTTGGAGCCATCTGTGTGGATGATTTAGAAAGCAAAGTAGGAACTGTAGTTATTTGCTTCCTCCAATTTCTTCCCCTTCAATCGTGTTAACTCTTCAGCCTCCCTTTTGACTGGCGGTTATTCTGTTGCATCAAGATTCCAAACAGTAAAACCTACATAATGACATAGTAATACTCATTGTTGCCGCACACTCAGGTGGCCCCTTACAATGCCTTCGTAGTGCTGTCCATTTTAATTGTTTTACATTTTAAAAGGAATATATGCAACTGTAACAAGGACATGTTTAGATAAACTAAAATATGTCCACAGAATTAAACACAACAGGCACTGTTTATGTAGGGTGACCGATTTACAGAAACAGTATTTGAGGCTGGCTCCTCAAACCAGGAGACATAGGAGCTTTTAGTGAGCAGTGTTTGCATGTGTTGCAACTGGAATAATCTGCTGAATTTAACAACTTTGTGTTTGTCGGTTTTTGTTTTCTTTTTCCCTCTCCGAATATCTGGGAATTATGAGACTTGACTGTTTGGAAGCTGGTTCGGTCAAGAAGTCATCGGGTAAATAACAGACTCTTCGACCGGAGTCAGATGTCATCACTGAATATAGGTATCACATCATGGAACCAGTCATCAATCATGTTCATGTAGTCCTCATTCGGTATGCATTAAACCCAAGAAACACTTATCTGTGTCTTTTACTGAGTTAATCTGGCACAGCAGAACTGGTGGTTTTATTTATTTATATTACATATGAAAATTTTGATTTCCATCCTTTTTTGAAGCTGGTTCATCATCCTGAATAACGTTGAACAGATTCGTAGAAACATATTTAGCAAATGCACTTGCTAAAAGATGCAGCACTTCTTTATTTTGGCACAACCACATTTTCAAAAACAACGTTCCCCTGAGATTTAAATGCCACTGAGATCTTCTTTCTTGTCCAGGGTTGTAGTTTGAGGCAAGGTACTTCAGAGAAGGCAGGAACACAGTCTGCTTTGTTTTTTCCTTAGAAAACAAGTTATTGACACTAGAATTGAAGTGGATAAATGGAACAGTAACCTGTCAAGTATACTTAAGCTGATCACTTATTTTGCACAATATAATCAATGAAACAAATACCTGTTTCTATATTTTCTGCTTATTGTTTTAACATTGATTTTGCAGTTAATCCCAACATGAACAAATGTAATTTTTTTTTTTTTTTTACATATGAAATTATGACATTTTTTTTTTCCAGATTTTGTCACCTTTCCACCACAAACCTCCATGTATTTATTTGGGCTTCATGTGATAGGCCAGCACCAGGTAGAGCATAATTGTGAGAGGAAGGTGATAAATAGAAAATAAAATCTGAAAAGTATGGCATGCACTGTATCCAGCCCTTTTCACTCTTGATAGCACTGAAGAAAACCAGTTTGCAGTTTATCATAAGCCCTGTAAGAACATGGAAGAAGTAGCTCTGGTGAGATGAGACTAAAACTGAAAACACGTGTGGGGGGAAATGTACAAAATGCACAAAACCTGTTCGAGACAAAAAAAAAAACTTGAGACTGTGATGGAGGTCTGACTTTACAGCAGGACGACGACCCTAAAAATACAGTCAGAGCTACAATTGAAAGGTTTAATTTAAAGAGTGATCATATGCTACAATGGCCTAGTCAAAGTAGGCCAAAGTAAAATTGAGAATTTGTGGCAAAGCTCAAACATGTATATTTCCAATGCCCTCCATCCAATCTGAATGAACATGAGCTATTTTGCCAAACATTTGCAGCTGTAATTGCAGCAACAGCTGAAAACGAATCCATGCCACACAGATTCAGACAAATAATCCATTTTAAAAGACCAGGTATCCTTCTCATTCCACTGAACAATCATACACTACAGTACAGTCACGTAAAATTCCAATAAATCTGAAGGAAGTTTGCGGTTGTACTGTAACAAAATGTGGAAAAGTTCAACGGAAATCCCTTTTACAAAGAAAAGCAATTAGAAAAGTAAACTGGTGAAGTTTTTGTAGTCCTGTTTACTCCTGACCTGTGTGTGGTCGATCCAGTCAAAGGTTGACCTCACCAGCTCTCTGAGTGTACCGTGGACATGTAAATGTAAATCTGAAAAGTGCATCACCCAAACCGAGCTCTGGTCAACAAACAGGACGCCTGTGGTTGTATTCAAGTGTCTGCCAAACCCTGAACTACATTCAGTCTCCTGGACAATATTACTGCAGCATCAAGTCTTTTTTGTTTATAAAGGAATTATTTTCATGGTGTTTGATTTAAAGACACAGCTCTCCTCCCTCCTGGTAGTCGGTGTTGTATGGGAAGTAGTACAGATCATGTCTGACCGCCATGAGCAGTCCGGGGAGCCCCCTGCTGCCGCCCAAATTAGAGGAGAAGACGACACTTGGGATCATGTCGTTTGCAGCTGGATGCGGGGATGGGATGGTCCTCAACAAGTGACCATCCTTTAGGCTCCACAACCTTGTATAGCAGTCTTGGCCCACTGTGTGAATGTGAAGGAAATAAATTGCTGAGTTTACATTTAGATTGCTTTATTGCTATTTGAATACCAGGGATACATTACCTTGACCTACCTGCTAACAAAAGGCCTTCGTGTTCGTTGACATGAATGGGGAGGTAGGCGTGTTCGTTGTTATGCCCTTTGTACTCCAACACTGGCTTCGTAACCCGCACATCCCACATCTTGATCTACAAGGACATTTAAAAAGCTAACCAACATCCCACTTCTTTAAAATCAGAGCTAAAATGATAAATAAGAAAAGAACTGATCTGACCTGACCCAACATGTCCGCAGCAAGCAGGTAGTTCTCGTCCTGCAGGACTCGTACGGAGGTGATGGCCGATTCATGGTGGAAGCGTTTGGCCTTCCAGCTGTGATCCCTGCGGCCGCGTTGCCGGAGGTCTATGCTGAAAATCTCCCCTGATCTGCAACCGTTAAACAGGACGGGAACCTGGGAACATGGAGGAAATCCATTTTCATCTGCTTGGGTTTTTGTTCTTGAGGACAGAGAACAAATCGAATTATTGGAATCTAAGGCATGCAAAAATAGACCGAAGGGACAAAAATCCTACCCTGAGAGCAAAATGCTGTGCCAAGACGTCAGTGCCGACGCCGTATGTCTGCGTTCTTCCCGTCTCTGCATCCTTGACAATGACGCGACGAGACAGGCCTGCAAATGCACACATCGGCATGAGAACAGCCACAGTGGCTTGCATGTGTATTTATACCCCTAAGCTTTTTTACATTTTGTTGAGTTACACAAACCTACACTTTAGTGTATTTTATACCCATTTAATGTGAGAGCAACACAAACTAGTGTATAATTGTGAAGTGGAAGGAAAATGTCAAATGATTTGTGTAAAGCCCCCTTTTACTTTGATACTCCTAAATAAAATCCAGTGCAACCAGCTGCCTTTAAAAGTCACCTCATTTCAACTGCGTGCAAATTAACCTCAGCATAAAAGCAGATGTCCAGTGAAGGCATCGGAGGTTTGTTAGAGAACATTAGTGAACAAACGGCATTATAAAGACTAGGGGACACATCAGACAGATGAGAGATCAAGTTGTGGAGACGTTTAAACCAGGGTTTGGAGGAGGGCATTAATCAGAGAAGCAGCCATCAGGCTCATGGGTCAAACTGGATTAGCTGCGGGGATCCACAGCTCAGGTGGGAGAATCTGTCCATAGGACAACTATGAGTTGTGCATTTCACAAATCTGGTCTTTATGGAGGTGGGAAGGCACATGCAAAACGCTTCGTCTGGGAGAAAACGAAGACTGAACATCACCCTAAACACATGCTATAGGGATGTTTTTTTTCCCAGCAGGGACAAGGAAGCTGGTCAGAAATAAAGCAAGAAGACGGATAGAGATAAATGCAGGCCGATCCTGAAAGAAAAGCTTGTATATGCTGCAAAAACTAGAGACTGAGAATGATTCTTATTTCATAAAAAAAAAGAGAAACCATGGTATGGTTTTACTTCAACCTCAACTGGCTTTCTGAACTGCACCAGTGCTTTTTTTGGTCTTCACTAACCAAGTGACATTGGATCACATTCCACGTATATACAGACAACTGATTATGATATCTGATGTGTTAAAGGAAAAATTATGACTGCAGAACAGACCAGTGCTGAAGGTCTTATCAAACTGTGGGTTCAGGCACCAAGCGCAGGACCAAGCTGTGGAAATCTTAAAGCTACACAACATCCCCGGCTGATCTGGGAGAGAAAAAAAAGCCAGAAGAAAAGAGAGATCTTAGTCTATCTTTAGTATGGAGGTCCAGCAAGAGCAAGGTGTAATTTGCAAAAGAAAGGGTAATAATTTGAGTTTAAAGCCACAAAATAATTCCCACATAAGAAAAACACATCAAGTTTTATTGTCTGGTTAAACATGTCAACACAGATTACTGTGAGTGTTACAAATGGAGCTGACGAACCTGGATTAGAGTTGCTGAAGAGCGAAGCGGGGAGTAAACTAACACAGCCCGGGGTGTCAGCCGCTCCCACCAGACACAGCCTAACCCCTCGGTGAAGGAAAAATGCAATATGTGTTCAAAAACGTAATGTTTTATAAGGCTGGTTTCTACCACAGCAAGAACTTCACTGTATGTCTAACACTGTGCTTGATGTCGTTATGTCCCACAGTCAATTCCTACTGTAAATGTCCAATATTCACATCATAAAAGCAGGAGACTGAGGCTGAAGGATACAGAACATGAGAGTCGGGGTAGTTAACTGAGGCCCAGCAGATGGAATTCACCTGAAAAATATTAAACCACAGCAGACTCATTAATGTAAGGACACCTGGTACATTTAAGGATAATCGGCCAGTCTAAACCATGGATAAAAGTTTTGTGGCAGCGAATTGGACAGAACAACAAAATACATCTTTTTTTTATACTCAAAATAAAACAATTCTGGGTGTTTCCAGGGAACACCCTCCCACCTTGCGGTTGGTGAAGTATAGGTTATCGCACATTTCCACGGACAGAGAGCCCCGGCTGCCGCTGCTGAAGTTCATGATGCCGTACTTGCAGCCGCCGTGAGAGACGTCGTTGACAGTGAACACTCGTTCACACACAGAGTCCCCCTGAGCAAGAAAGTAAAGAAAGACGTCGCCAACAAATTTATTTTTTTCACTAATTTTGACCAGGACTGCACAATATAAGGAAAACATATAAATGCGATGTATTTGTTGAACACTGCAATGGAGATATCAATTATCATTAACCCCCAACTTTCTCACTATTAGTCTTGTTTTCCATCATCTGAATTCCCCCACCACTTTCTGTCAGTTAAGCATTTTATCGACTTGAATCTGTATCTATTGTAATTTGTGCATCAAGGAAAGCCAGCTGGTGTTAACGCGTATCCCTTGAAATATAATATCCAACCAAATATTGCAGCCGGGCTGTTTCTTGCGATTGTGACAACAATGCACAAGTTAATATTGCGATAACTTCGATTTGATATATTGTGCAGCTTTAATTTGAAATATTCTCCTGTTAAATCTGAAGGTAACAGCACCCTTCGCCTGTAATTGGCAACCCTCGTATGATATTTCAACAAGCCTTAAAGTTGATTTGTCTGTAGCATCATTTAGCAGTTTAAAAAAAAACTATAAAAATTACACTTTTAATTTTAGTATCTTTCTCCATTAACAGAAAAAATTCATTTGAAGAATGTTAAGACTTTCTGCTTTCCTTCCCTTAAATCGGCCGAGACATAAGGCCTAATTTGCTATTCTTCAAAATGGGAAAGACAAGAAAACGTCACAATCAAGTAAGGCATATGTGTGATCATCCTTTTAGGTCAGGAAATGGATATAAGGAAAGCGATATTTGCAGTAATTACATTTTTTAACAACAGGAACTGGAAGAGCACACAGGAGAGGTAAAAGCTCACAGTTAGAGAACTGCAGTAATTATTTTCTGACATTATACTGCAGCATCTTTAACAAGGGTGCCAATAGTTTGGTTTGGTGTTGTATGTATCATAATCTCCAGGGGTGTTCTCACCACGATGATCCTGAAGTTGTCGGTATTCGGGTTGCTGTTGTCTGTGCTCTGAATCTCCAGTTTGTGACGTCTCATTCCGCTGACTTTCACTTCATGGACGAGCCTGGTTACCAAAGTAAAGCTAATTTAACACTGTGTGTCACCATGAAAACAATGATGTCTTGCCTATGATTAGTATTGTAATAAATTTTATTATACCTTTGGATTTTTTTTCTTTCTTTTATGGCTGTTTAGAATCCTAAGTCGGAACTGGCTAGCAACAGCATTAGTGGTAAGAACGCACTCTTCCACATATAGAACTAAATAGCTATGAAGTTGCTCTTAGTTTTACTAGTGCTGCTTGGTGTAATGTAGTACAGCTGTGAGAATTGAAAAGTATTGACTATATCTTCAGCTCTGTATAGTGCACACAGCAATGGTCTGCTTACCTGCAATATGAGTTCTCAGGTAACAGCCCTAGATGCCTTTTCTGCAGCAACAAGGAGGTATTGAGTCCAGTTCTTGGGGCTTTCTGTAAAAGATAGATTCAAGTTTGTGACAGAGGCTCAGGTCTTAACAGGAAAAATCTGCAAATATTGCACAATTGAATTCGCAAAAACAACATCTTCATGTGGTATGAAACTTGAAGAAATAGATTATCCTCTCATAGCAGACTCACTTTTGTTGTTTTTTCATCTTCTGCCAGTCTCTGGTGTCTCTGTTTCTCCCTTTCCTTTTCTTGCAGCTGATCTTTGGTCAGTGGGTTGCAGTTGTTGTGTCCAGGAAGCAGGCGGAAGTAGCGGTTCTTCTCAGGGTCAAAGTAGAAACCGGGCAGCTCTAAATGAAAATAAACAAAAAACCTGAAGCATCCATATTTGTTTTTCATCATTCACATAGCTTATAACTGAAACATCAAAACAAATATCCCATCATCAGGCTTCACAATGAACTAATGGTGCATTTTAGAGGTTCTGTTGATAAGCTGACATCATTGGGTACTTTAAGACTCCTTCACATTGGTGTATCATGCATTTTTTCCAACAACACTTTTTCCTTCCACTGAACGTTCCATTAATATACTTGAATGATGCACGCTGTGAACAGTAAACATTTTTAGCAATGTGCTTTTTGACAATATGCTGACCAACTGCAAGGTCAGCAGTCTTATCCCCAATTATTTACTGAACCAAACTGAGAGACCATTTAAAAGCACAGGAAACATTTACAGATATTTTGAGTGAGAGGGTGGAATCATTAGAATACCTGGTACTCCACTGTTGGAATTAGAAGAGGAAGAAGAGGCTGGGGGTGATGAAGCGTGGGCAGGTCGGTTATCCCTCTGAGGTGCTCTGTGAGATGGTCCAGCATCATTATACCCATGCCTGTAAACAGAAAATAAAAATCAAAGACAGAGGCGATATTTAGAGTTATAAAAAACGTGTTTTTGAGCCTTAAATATGTGTTGCGTTTATTAACATTTCTACCACTGTTCGTCGCTGAATGATCTCTGTCGGTTTCCTCTGTACCACCCGTAACGACGGTCCTTTGGCCATTTCCACTTCTTCATCTCTGTTCCTTGACTCCTACAGTCAGATTATAATTCCACGTAGTCCGTAGTTTACTTCTGGGTGACGAACTGCAGCGTGTTTACTTGATAGCTTAGCAATGTTAGCTTTGGTTCTCTCAAGACGCGTTGATTTTGGTTTTAGGAGCTCAAAATGTGCGATATAAAACGCATATTCAACAGTTTTAAAAATATTTAATAATACGGTTAAGGAAAAACAAGCTTATTCTTGTCAATGTGATAACTTTACGTTAAATTATCTAATCTCTTGAGCTCGTTGGCTAACAGTGATGAGGCCCTTGATGTACCTCGGAAATAGGAATACGCTTATTTAAAGAAGCGAAAACTACTGCTCAAAGTTTGCTTTTACAAAAAATCATCTTCAATAAAGAGCCTAATTAAAACAATGTGTGTCATTTTTTTGCTTAAGCAATAAAATCTTCAGCATTGGTTTTGTTTTTTTGGCGCTTCACTTGTATAATTCCGATGACCAATAAGTCATTCAATGCAACATCATGTTTTTCAATATCGCACGCCTGTCACCCAATATATTGGCCAATTCTAACAAAGAGTGTCTGACGTCTCAGACACTCATTGGTTATTTTCCTTGCGTATGGCTGCCTTTAAAAGCAACTCGAAATTCTTGATTTCCGAACCACATAACTATCTATCTATACAAGATCATTATTGTTTGGAAATGCGTGTTAATGCAACAGAATACCCCAGGGTTGTAGAATTGGAGGGTTCCGTGTTTAAACACGCATGCAACGTTTGGTTGTCAATAAGACTACTATCATATAAATAAGATCAATTAAAAGTGACTTTGGAAATCGACAGTTATTTTATAATTGGAACAAAAAATATCATTTTTTGGTTTCAGTAACTTTAACATCCTCTGTTAAATAAGGAAGCTTGATTACTTTCTTGTGAAAATCCTGATGTTTTTCGGACTTTTTATCTATCTGTTTTCATCTAAGAAAAAACTTTCCAAGTGTGCTGAATTTCGATCACTAAACTGCGTATCACTTAAAACCGCTTCTTGGTATAATTTGAATGTTTGGAGGTTTAGTTTCGATGTTTGATATCCAAGAGTCTTTGAATGCATCACATGTCTTTTCTAAGTAATTGGTATTTATTTTATGAGATTTAAAGGATGTTGAAGAGTAAAACGCCAAACGTAGACACTATACAACCAATGTGGGGCACTTCCTCGATGCGTCATGCATACATCTTCTCATATAAGATACAATAAAAAAGAAAATAATACAAAAATTTATGTTTTTTTGGTCCATTAACCATTAAAAGCATTAGAATAAACAATCTAACTAAATTTACAAAGGATATCTCACAATGTTAATTTCTTGTATTGCTTCGAAGTAATTGCGTTCATGTAAATAAAGATAAATCAACTTTATTTAGCGGGATGAGTCCCGTGTGGGGTATGTTGACATACTTCTGTGAAGCCACGCCCAATGTCTTCATGCTGGGGTTGTATTGGTACGGAGAGCACTAGACAGTACAGCATTGGCTGTTGTATTTTTCTTCTGTTTTTTTCACAACGGTCCTAAACTGCACAGAGATTTGGAATATTACATTTCAGCCTTGCAGGACGGAAGATGGCGACTGTCATTCATAATCCATTAAAATCGTAAGTAGTATTTATTTATCTTTTTCAGAACGACATTATCATTGTCAGACTAAGGGGGATAGCGATGATTTCTTTTTATTATAAATCTTATAAATACATATCAGGTTTCTCGTGCACTTGAACGGCTTCAGATGGGCTCAGGTATCCTGCTCTATTGCATGGCTGTGCAGCCCTAGTAATGTAAACGCATGCACAATATGCAAACACACGTACCAACAAAACTGCGATCGGAATGATGCACTTGGCAGGAAGTTACCCACTTTACAAAGGCGATAGGCACAACTTTGCATTGGAGAGACGATGTCATTAAAATTTGCATAGAAACTGTCATGCAAGTAAAGCAAAACTTGCACTGGTGCGAGCTCTAGCTTATCCTGTAACCGCGTATAGGGTATGGAAATCTGCGGCTCCCTGTTAAAAGTCCGAAGAGCGTATGATGTGGAAAGAATACCATTTTAATGGCAACTGTAATCTGTGGGAGGGGTAACAAAAACAAAACAAACGACAAGAATAAACCAAAAACCCTCCAAATCTATAACATTTCAAGAGCATATCCTGTGCACAGCCCAACTTTAATCCTCTTCTAGTGAACCCATTCGTTTTCAGATTTAGATGTATGTGCAGCGCTGTTTTTATATTCAACATACCATTTCAAATAATGAGCAGAAATTTCAATCCTGACTTAATCACACCATAACACATTTTTCTACACATCTTAGGAGACTTTATTTTTGTCAATTTACTTAGCAAGAATAGCCTTCTGTTTTGTCACCATAGCCCAGACATATGAAGAATACAGGAGATGTTGCCACATGTACTACACTTCCATTACTTACCAGAAACTACTCCATCTCCTCTAATGTTGCTGTCAGCCTCTTCCCAGTCTCCCTTCTTCAGGTCTTTTCATCATTCTTGGTAACGCCACTGTTGCAGCATATGTTCTGCACTTGACCATGACTGTCTTCATTGTGTTTCATGGTGCATCTAATGCCTTGTAAATTTATTTGGACCCTTCTCCTAACTGATACATGTTGACAATAAGATTCCCGACAAGAATCTGGTAGAGAATCTGTGGAGGGAGCTAAACATGAGGGCGATGGCAAGGAGGTATTCTAAACTCATAGACCTGTAGCTCATCACCAAAGATAAATCGTCAAAATACCATTGAAAACGTATTGAAAACCTGGTCATCAATTATAAGAAGAGGTTTAAATTTGGTTTTGTTTTCAAAATTGAAACTCCTATCCATTTTTAGGTTATTATCCTTAGAGAAATGTCTGTGTGATTTCATATCAGAAGCAAACCTCCTGGTTAAACAAAAAAATAATTTAAACTTGAAATCTGCCAGTCGTTTGAATTATCCTAGGTTTAACTGTATATATAATAAAAAAATAAAACTAAATCTTCTCTTGTTCCATTCCCAAATTAGCGCTGCAGCGTGGCTAGGTCTCCAGGAAGTTAGAAAGGTAGCAGTTTAAGGACCTGTCCACACAGAGACTAGTGTAGGTGTATCCACAAAGGTAGTTTGTGGATCCCCAAGTGAAAAAATGTGAAAACATTGGTTCCATGTGTACATGGGAAATGCGTCTTTTCTGAAACTGTGATGCCATAGCTCCAACTCTCTCTGTAATCCGCATGCACCCTTTTTTGCCGCCATGTGGCCATGTTTACCTTGCATCAGTAGTCTGTGCTTGACCTGTGTTTTTGTCCATTGTTTTTGGTGTGTTTATGTGGCAGTGTCACAGCGCCACCAATGGGCCCGACATACATAGTACAGCATTTTCAGTGGTGCTGCATGCACTTGTGTGAATGCACTTTTGTTCGTAATCATTTTTGACACTATACCATTTTTGTCTCTGTGTGGACAGGGCTTAAAACTCTTATGAACCAAATGTTTATGGTTTGTTTCTGGCAACTATTTTAACAGATAATTTCTGTAGAAAGTCCTCCATAAGAGTGTTTTCTGTAGTTGTCAGTGTTGGTGTTGCAGTGGATGTTGAATTATTATTGATGATTAAAAGTTCCTGCAGCAATGACTCACTGCAGCGTCCATAAAAAGCTCAGGGTAGGCTGTGAGTAAGGAATATTTAGACCAGTGCATATTGTGTATTATTAATTTAACCTGCAGCTGAAAAATCACTTCATTTTCAATTCTATTTTATTTTGTAACATAATTTAATATTGCAAAATTGTAAGCATCACTTCTCTTGATGCACACATTTCTGTTTTATTTTGTAACACAAAGCACTGTAATCCCTGCACTTGCCAAAGTAAAAAAAAATGATTTGAGCTGTTGTTTTCCATCAAAACAGATTAGGATGTTTACAGTTTATGGGTTTTGTTTATGTAGAGCAGCAGATTAAGAGATGCCCCAGTATTTTTCCTGGGTCCATCTGTTAAGAGAAAGGTAGATGGTAAGAAAAGGAGAGCAAAGTGGGGGTTTGAGGGAGGTATTGAGTGAGAGAGGGAGATCCATCTGCCTTTCACATGAAGCAGACCCGCATATGATTTCTGTAAAAGGGGGAAAAGGGGGATTTGTGTGTCAACATATTGCAAACTGTACTCGAGATATTTCTGCTGGAGTATATCAGTGATCGTCTCTAGTTTGGTTTGAAACAGTCAACCAGGCTGCTCATCCGCCTGCAGGAGGCTCTAATAATAAGCTGCCCTGTTCTTCTTCTATAGATGAATTAAAACCATCAGAGCCTGGCAGTAACTATGTCTGGCCTTCTCAGCCATGTTTAGCCATGCACATTGTCTGGGGTTTTTTAAAGCAAAAAATGAGAATCTACAAAGGCCCCTTTGTGATGGAAACCTGGAGAGGCTGTGTGGGGATGGGGTTTAATGAGGAGCTGATATGAAAAGTATTTAAATAAGCGCTGTAATTCATATGCAGAGATGTGCACATTGCTTGCCCTGGTGCCATCCCATGGTAAGGTTTGAATTTATAATAAAACAAAGCGCTCAGGTGAGAGGGGGGGTTGTTTGTGTTTCCACAAGGATTGAGAAATCGTGGGCTGAGATTTAAAACAGTTTAAGGGGGTTGGAGCAGAGGGTTCATGTATTTGGGGTTGTATTTGTTGTTTACATGTATCGCCCCTCCCCCTCCCGGTTTGTAGAAGGGGGAGTGAGTGATGGTGGTGATGTGTGTGTGTGTGTGTGTGTGTGGCTGCATTTAGGCCTTCTTGCATACATTTATAATGCACCCTGAGTACAGCAGTGAACCCTGGCTTTGTTTATTTAGAATATTCAAGAAGGGTTTCTAGTAGGATAAATCTGTTTTTCTTGTTCTGCACATAGAACATTTTCCTCACCTTATGATCCTCTGCAAGTTTCTTTTTTTAATGTGGAAACATTGTTTTTTAACATATTACAGCAAGTTCATATTAATCTAGATCTCAACCCCCTCATCTGCAACACCCTTTCCTCTTCAGCTCCACTACATCTCTGCTTTGCTTCTTCCGTCTTCACTTTTCCTTTCCTTTCATTCCCACAGTGTGTGTATGTGTATGTGTGTGTTGTAGAAACAGACTGAGTGCATTCATGCATAGACATATCTGTGTGTTTGAGAAGAAATGAGTGTGACATGGTTTAAAAGGGAACACGTGTGCCCCAGGTCATGTCAGACCCCATCTACCCCCACACCCCACCGCCATTCTACCTTATCAGCTCTTCGTCCTCTTTCACTTCCCCACATCCCCCACTCTGCTTTGCCCACTTTTAAGGCTCCACAAATTGCCACAGCTATCATTGCCTATATGCAGCCGTCCTGCCCTCTGATTCCCCTGAGGTTCTGCACTTATTCACTGTCATATGCTACATGTGTTTCTGTAGACATACATACGCTATGGTGCTAAACATATTCACGTCTATCTTCAGGCACCTATGAACTTCAGTGGAATCCCATACCTAATCCATAGGGTTTAATATGATGTCGGTTCACCATTTGCAATGTTAACAACCTGATGATTTTTCCAGAAGCACATTTGTGAGGTCGGACATTGATGATGGACAAAAAAGCCTATCTATCTCTTTGTGTCCCTTGGTGTCTGTGCTGATAGAACAGAAAGGGGTCATCACCAAATGGTTACCCTCATGTTGGAAACCTTGATTTTTTCCAAAATGTCTTGGTACCTTTAAACATTAGGAGTTGCCTTCATTGGTACTGAGGGGCTGAGTCCAATTCCTGAAAACATCCCAACACCACATTCCCCTTTGCTTTAAACTTAACATTTGGCAGTTGGGCAACTGTCATTTTTCTGGGATCTGTAAAATCCAGATTTATCCATTGGATTATCAAACAGACAGGCTCAATTTACTACTTCAGAGATCATGTCTCCACTGTTCTCGAGTCAAGTGCTGTCATGCTTTACACCACTGAATCTTTGCATTGTACATGATGAAGTAAGGCTTGGATGCAGCTGCTTGGCCATAGAAAATTATTCAATCAAGCTCTCTATGCACTGTTTTGTGCTAATCTGAAGGCCACATGGAGTTTGGAGGTCTGCAGCTGTTGACTTTGCAGAAAGTTGGCAACCCAGCATCTGCTGACCTCTCTGTGATTTTACATGTCCTACTCCTTTGTCGCTGAATTACTGCCGTTCCCATTCACTTCCACTTTGTTATAATACCACTAGGTTGAGTTGACTCTGAATACTTAGCCGTGAGGAAATTTAATGTGGGATTTATTGCACAGGTAGGATCACATTATGGTACCACACTGGAATTCCCTGAGCTACTCAGAATGAATCATTCTCTCATAGATAAATGTAACAGCATGCAGACAAGGATTTTATACACCTGTGGCCATGGAAGGGATTGTAACAACGGAATTTGAAGACTGGAGTTGTTGAACAAATAGTTTTAGCAAGTGTATCTGCAAGTTTTATTAGAAAGTTATGTCTGCACACAGGCATAGCTTTGTACAGGTGTTACATGCCTAATCAGTTTTCTGTTTTACTGCTGAGTCTGTGGTGTGAATGCATGATTTTAACTTTATAAGCTGAATTTTTTGTTTGTTACAGTGGCTCTCTAAAGTGTAAACACCCCTTTTAACATTCTGGTTTTTGTGATGTAAAATTATACTATGTTAAAAAATTCCAAAACTTTTTCCACATGGGATATGTGAAATTTATCCTGCACATTTCAAAATAACAATAAATCAGTTTGAATCAAAATCTGCATTGATGTTGTTGGATAAGTGTGCAAACCCTTAAACTGATACTTTGTTAAAGCACCATTTGATTCAATGTCAGGATTCAGTTTTGGCAATATTTGCCCATTCTGCCTAGCAGAAACTTCTCTAAATCTCTTAGATGCTGTGGGGATCTCTTATCCACAGTCCTCTTCTGGTGACCCCACTGATTTTAGGTCGACTTTAGTTTTGGGCGCCGGCTTGCGTCAATCCAAAATTTAAAATTTTCTCTCATCAAATCATGCTTATGTGGATTTGAATGTATACTTGGACTCACTGTGATGCAGAAATCTAGCATCATCTTCAGTGTTCTAGCAATGAAGATTTTGGGTCAAGCTGCCTGCTATTTGGAACTGTTCACAATTTCATCCACATCGATAAAATCTTTGCGATCTTTGGAGATCTTTGCATTTAGATCTTGCATTTAGAGATTAAGAAATGAACAATAATTTGTTGCTCTCAAAGGTCCTTTAGTATTCAGCACGCGTCACCTCGCACATGAACAGAAACAGCGACCATAAATCATGTCTGTCTTTTACTTTAAACGCGCGACAGGTGTGTGACCTGGGTGGCACCTTAGTTGTCCAAAAGGGTTTCAGAGGTGGCCAGTCGTATCCTGGCCACCCCTCTAGCTCTAGCCCCGGTTTAGAGGGTTTAACTTAACTTTTTACTCATTGGGTGAAAGCTGTTTAAACTTGCTGGCTAATTAGAGGGTGGAGTTACTAATTACTAATTATTTTCAAGTGGTGCTTAATAAACATCTGCAGTGGTATGAAACATATATTGGCTCTAAATGAACCACATATGGTGCGTTTAATGCTGTTTATCAGGCGCCAGGTGGCGCAGGTCAGCACATGATTCATGACCAAAATAGATTTTCATATTTTTTTACTGAAGTATTGAAAACACCTCACAGACAAATCACAGCAGCTCACTTATGTAATAATTTATATAGCTGCCTGAGGAGGCTGCACAGACGCTCGACTGTTGAAAGCAGGACAGAAACATACAGCCAGGGTGATGAAGAAGATGGGAACAGAGAGATGAGGAGAAGTGCCTGCAGGTCCATACACACATTTTAGTTCAGGCAACAAATAGTGACAGCAGAGATATTGTTTCACCTCTGGGAATGTGAGTTATGTGACAGGAAGTCTCTTCTGAATATCTGCATTGTGACTGCTGCTCTCATACTGTATAAACATGTGTTAGCAAAAGCACCAGCTGCATTCCTCATTTCTGTAGGTCTGTCTGACCCATAAGTTCTGCCAACAACCTCCTCATGCATTTGAAGCCAGAAACCACATGGGGCTGAGCAACTAGCAGCTTAAGTTTTCTCTTATTTACAGTCGCATCTTTAAAAGATTCATAAACTGGGAATAGACACAGTTTGAGTTAAACTTATCAAATTCTCTTGAATTTTCATTTACTGCACTCTAAAGGAGTGGCAGTATAAAAGTATGAGTGGTTCATTAAACTTCCCTGCCTTGCAATCCAGTGGATAAGTCTGGGCTTCACAGTTATCCCAACAGTTTTGGGATAGTCCTATCCTGTTCTAACAGGACTGTGTAACAGTGCACAATGGTAAGGTCCATAAAGAAATGGATGATCGAGTCTGGTGTGGAAAAACTTACATGCACAGAATACACAGAGCCTAGATCGCAACCTGTTAGAACACCTTTGGGTTAAATTAAAGCATAGACATCTTGTCCACTATCAGTGTCTGACCTCATAACTTAAGCTTTTGTAGCTGCAAAGAGTGGGCCAACGTTATATGAAACAGGGTTTGACTCAAATTCATATGTACATTAAAGGGAACATACAAATATCTTTGGTCTTCAAATTAAAGGTTGTTCTTTTTAAATTTTGCAGTGTGACGATATGCTACTGCAATAAAAGATCAATTGATCTTTAACCTTTTCCACAATCTGTACCTGAGTGGCAATAGATTTGTTTGTGTCAGGGTTTGGACTTTTTGGACTTTGTTTGTGGGTTTTGTTTACCGTTAGCTAGATGGTTCTTATTTGTGTTTTGTATTCTTCTTGTGGTTTTCTGTTTTGGTTATCCTCTGCCCCCCAGTGTGCTCTCCTCGCTCCTAGTTCCCTTGGCGTTGCTTTCCGGTTTATTTTCTTAGAATGGTTTCCTTATTCCGTATTATTATTTATCATAGTTCTCTGGTTCCCTTGCACTCTCTTATTTATTAGTTTCTTTTCTGTTACTCCTCTCGTCATTTGTTTTCCCCCTTTAGTTATTACTCGGTTTAAGTTCCCTTTATTCTCCTGTTCTTCTTAGCTTTGTTCCTATAGTTCATCTTTGTTCTTCAGCCTCTCCTTTATGGTTAGCTTTAGTTATTGTTTACTTTTATTTTAGTCCTTGTTTCCTCTGCTTCATTCTTACTTTTATTCTATCAGTGTTGGTTTGAGTTTGTTTACTTTTGTAGTCGGGGTTTCCTTATGGTTTCTGTTTTACTAAGTTCTTAGGTTCTTGTTTTCCCTCCAGTTTCTCAGTTTCCTTCAGTTCATGTATCCTTGATTCTTATGCTTTATTTTTATCTTGGTTTATAGTTTAATTTAGGTCTGCTTACTGAGTTGGGTTTAGTCCCTTTCCTCATGCTTTGGTTTTATTTGGTTCACCTGCTTCCTCTGCCTCTCTGGCTCCTTGTCTCACCTGTTCTTAGTTCCTTTGATTACCTGCCTTTGTTCTCCCTCTGTATATTAGTTGGTTTTGATTCATTGCCCTTTGCTGGTTCCTCTTGTCTCTTACCCTCGTCCATGCCAAGTGAGTCTTTTTTTTTGAATTTCTGATTCTGGTTTTCACCTGCAGTGTTTTTGTTACTTTTGAATAAAGCTGAAGACCACTTAAAATGCTGCTGCCAAGCTCTTGTCTGCGCTTCGGTCCACCCCAAAACCACAATGTGACAGTATGTGTTTTTAATCACCTTTTACTTTAAAGGTAAGGTAAGGCCAGTTTTTTTATATTGCACCATTCATACAAGGCAATCCAAAGTGCTTCATAGGATATTAAGGGAAAGACAGAAAATAAGAAGGATGAGCATAAAAACATTGCATAAAAGAAAAACACATCAAATTACAGATGTTGGGAGCAGCCCTTGATGTAACGGTAGAGCGCCCGACCGATATACGGAGGCCTCAGTCCTTGACGCAGCTATCCTGGGTTCGAGTCCCAACCCCGGAGGCCTGTGCTGCATGTCTACCCCTCTCTCCATCCCACTTCCTGTCTGCCTACTTTCAAAAATAAAGGCCACTGGTGCTGCAAAAAAAGAAATAATAAAATACAGATCTTGACTTTTAAAGGTCTTTGCTTCTCAGATTGTAGTAGAAGTAATTATAGTGTTAGTGAATAAATTTATTTACTAATAACACATCACCAAAATATCTCTGGGTCAAGCAAAGAATATACAAAAATGCCCCAGTGCAAAACCTATTATTCAGAGGTAAAAGTAAGGTTGGCAAAGCCTTAAGTGATTTCTGTGATTTCTTTTTTAGCCACATTTTGAAGGTACTTTCTATTTATTACCTGATTATTTTCCCAAGAACACACTCTGTTGTAATTCCCACACATGTGCTTTTCAAAGGTTGATGACAAGATATTTCTGAATAAGCTCTGCTCATTGTTCTGTCATAAATGAATGTAAAGCTGAAAGGTAATTTGCATAAAAAGTAAATAAAACTGAAAACAGGGACTTTAGTCTGTTCTCCAAATGTCTAATGCATAATTTTATTAGTGTTTCCTTTTTCCTCCTTATAGACATTCCCTTATGCAATCTTTTCTTTTGTTCAAATTCATCTGAACAGACATTTGCTTCAGTCCAAAGTCATCCTTTTCCGAAATCTTCGTGATCCACTATCTTAATTCAGTCAATTAAATTAAGTTTATTTTTGTAGAGCCAGTTTACAACAGATCCCATCCCAAGGCACTTTACAACAAAACATGTCCAATTCATTTCCACCTCTAAAGAAATGCATAATAAATCATATTTATTATGCAAAATGTAATATCAAAGAGTGATATTAGACTCAGTGTTACTCAGTCCTTTTTTTCCCTCTGTCACATCACATACGGCCCTTTTTTCTAAATTGGGGCCTGTGTCTTTGTTTTTATCCATCTTGCTATTATGTACATGTCTGTTCGGAGTATTCACAGACTCCTCGTCTGCTCTGGTGATGGTCAAGCAAGCTGACATGTGTGCATTCTCTGTAAAACAAAAACCAAACACAGCTCTGGCAGACTGGATACACTATCACTCACAGGACTGCATTTGCTGGCTTAAACAATGTCAAGTTGAGAAAATCTTCCACATGATGCTAATAGAAGAGTCTCTTTTGTGTATTTCTCATGCCCCACAGGTGTCTTTGTCCTCTGTGAAAGGTACTGATCTTGATGTCATTTCTATGTCTTTAGTACTTCTACCCTGACCCAAACCTGACTTGACCTGGACCTTGGAGGCTATTAATGACGTTCATCCTGATTTATACCGTCTTCTTTGTCAATGCTGAATTGGCACAACGACTGTTTTGTTGCATGATTTTCAGTCTGACATGTCCACTCATCTTTCATTTTGACGGGATGAGACATGTTTACCATTGCTTGGCTCATCTTCATTTCTTCCTTGCTTCTCTTCACTCTCCTCTCCTAATTTTCAGTACTGACGCTTTCCTTCTAAATCTGGTGAACCTACAGAACCCAGGCTTTACAGTACCTGGACTTATAGACTTAAAAGGCAACTTCAAAATGCTGAAACCTATTATTTTCATGCAGTCTTTTCTACATAGTGTACAATATCTTGCACATTTTGCTATGCTACAACACAAACACTGCATTTTATTAGGATTCTCTGTGATAAAGCAATGCAAAGAGTGTCATAAAGAGTATTTGTCCAGTGTTTCTTGCTTTTGTGAGAGAGAGAGAAACATTCACGGTTCTCTCAATTATGGAAACTCATCCACATCCTGAAGAAGCTACGCCCAAGACCATCACACTACCATCTTCATGTTTGACTGTCTTTATAATGTTCTTTTTCTGAAATGTTGTGTTAGTTTAACCTCAGATGAGCAAAAAGTTCCACCTTTGTCACGTCAGTCCACAGAATATTTCCCAAAAGGCTTGGGGATCGTCAAGATGTTTTTTGGCAAATGATTTGGGTTCTTTTGTGACATCCTGGATTAGTTATTTATGCACTCTTGGAGGACTTTGGTAGGATGGTCACACCTGGTAAGGTTTAAAACTGTTCCACTTTTTCCATATGTAGATAATGACCCTCACTGCAGTTTGCAGGTGTCCCAAAACCTTAGAAATGGCTATTAAACCCTTTCCAGACTGACTGATGTCTGGGACTTTCTTTTTTATCTACTCTTGAATTTCTTTACATGATTTGTTGCTTTTTGAGATCTTTTTGCCTACTTCACGTTGCAGAGAGGTTCTATTTAAGTCTCTGTTTGATTCTACAGGTCTGACAGTAATCCAGCCTTGGTGTGGTCTGTGAAATTGTAGCAAAAAATGTGGTTTATCACAGGTAATTCCTGGTTTAACAAGGAGTCAATTACTATTTTCACAATGGGCCAGATTTGTTTTTTTCTCTTAATAAATACAAACATCATTTGAAAACTGGGTTTTGTGTTTTCCTGATCTGATATTAAAATTAGGTTGATAATCTAAAACATTTTTGTATGACAAAGAAGCAATAACAAAGATCTGTAAATCTGCATTATAACTAAGCATGGCTTTAAGCTTAATCTCTGACATATATTTTAAGTCTAAATATAATGAATGACTGGCTGATTTAATTTAACCCTGAAAGAGACGTATTCAGACATATTAGACATATACTGTTTTGGGCAATAAGTCCTAATGTTTGAGTTCAGGGTGATACGAAATCATCAGCCTTGCAGAAGATGTTATTGCCATTCTAAAAGAATTTCAGCTTTTGCGTGTTATGAATTTAACAGCAACAACACGTCATCACAAAGAAAAAGCTGAAATCACAGAAGCATGCTTCATACTGCTGTGATTGATTGCACAAATAGGACATAAAGTCATGGGAAAGTAATTTTCGTCAAATAAATGTCTTCTTAATGTAGTACAGATGTGGAATGACTGGGGTAATTGCTGTAGAACGAAAAGCAAATTAGCCTGATAGATTTTGCTTTTTACTTGCCTGCATCTGTAACTGTATAAATTTTGTGTGGCTATCTGTGTTCTTGTTTATCTTATTTTCTGGATTCAGGCTGGGTGACCAGTTTTATAAAGAGGCCATTGAACACTGTCGCAGCTACAATGCCCGCCTCTGTGCTGAGCGCAGCGTGCGGATGCCCTTCTTGGACTCTCAAACCGGCGTGGCTCAGAACAACTGCTACATCTGGATGGAAAAGCACCACCGCCGACCAGGTAAGGTATTCTACCAGGGCCAACAAATCTTAGTCCTAAAAAAAATCCAGTTCTCCCTGCAGAATTGTGACTAGGTACATTTTGCAACCCACCTGATTTGACCTAAAATGTTTTACAGCGGAGAATTTGCACATGATAAAGAGGGCTGTCTGTTGAGCCAATATTTCAGCATATATAGGCCAAACTAAGACCTCCAAAAGACAGACTATGCAAAGGTCTCAACAATGAGCATATAATTTTGCCTTCCTAAGCAGAAAGAGTAGCAAAATGTCAGCTATAATATTATTGAGAAAGACAGAGGTAAAAATAATAACGCAGTTGTTTGTGCTGAGTTGCAAGCCTTACGGCATAGCTTGCTGCTACAGAAAATTGGAAAAGTAGTTCTAGGTTATTGACTTTTCAAATGCCTGAAGCATGAGGAAGGTCCTTGCTGCAGTGAGTTCATTAAGTAGTTTTTTTTAGTTTTGGTGGATATTAATGATACACCACTATTGATATATTCATGAATCGCTTCTCTCAGAAGGTGAAACTCTGATCTACAAATAATGCCAGACTTAGTTAAGCCCATTCTAGTTGCAAGTCTAAAAACCAGTATATTTAATATATATTTAATTGTTGTGGTGCTATTAACATTACAATCTGTATAGCAGCATACACTCAACATTCAGCCACTTTATTAGGTAGACCCTGCTAGCACGAGGTTGGGCTATTATTTACCTTTAGAACTTCTCTAATACTTGGCGGCATAGATTCAATAAGGTGTATCCCAGACGTACTCTATTGGACTGAGATGTGGTTATTTTGGAGGCCATATGAGTGCAGTGAGCTCATGGTCATTTTCAAGGAACCAGTTTGGGATGATTTAAGCTCCAAGACATGGTGCATCATCCTGCTGGTAGTAGCTATCAGAAGATGGATGCACTTGAGTGTTAAAGGAATGGACATGGTCAGCAACAATACTCAAAGAGGCTGTTGTGTTGTAATGATGTTCAGTTGGTACTGAGGGGCCCAAAGTTTGCCAAGTAAATATATGCCCCACACCATCACAGCACCAGTAGCAGCCTGAACTGTCGATACAAGGCAGGATAGATCCATGCTTTCATGTTGTTTACACCAAATGCTGATCTTACCATAAGTGTCTTGAAGATGAAATCAAGCCAGGCAACATTTTCCCATCTGTTATTGTCCAGTTTTGTTGAGCCTGTGTGAACTATAGCCTCAGTTTCCTGTTCTTAGCTGACAGGAGTGGCACCTAATGTGTTCTTCTACTGCTGTAGCCCGTCTGCTTCAAGGTTTGAAATTATGTGTGTTTAGAGATGGTGTTCTGTATACTTTGCTAGTAATGAGAGGTTCTTGGTGCTATTGTTGCCTATCATCTTGAACCAGTTTACCCATTATCCTCTGACCTCTTTCCACACTGCTGCTGCTTACCGTTTATTTTCTATTTTTCTGAAAAGTCTCTGTGAAGTCAAAATTTCTGTGTGTAGAAATCCCAGTAGATCAGCAGTTGCTGAAATAGTCAGACAAGTCTGGCACTAATAACCATGCTTGAATCAAAGTGTCATAAATCCCCTTTCTTCCCCATTCAGATGGTCGGTTTGAAATTCAGCAAGTTGTCTTCACCACATTCATATGTCTAAATAAACTGAGATTCTCTTATGTGACTAATTTGCTGTGTTAACAATCTGCTCAGAAGGTAAAACTGATAAAGTGGCTGATGAGTGTATTGTTTTAAATTTTATGCATTCAAACAGTGAAGAAACATGGTAACAAATAGAAATAGTTTGGCTCCAGTTTGATGTGATACAAGCTGTCAGAAAAGTGCAAATGAACAATTTGTTCCCCCAAAATTGACAAGGTTTCATGTTTGCAGCAGCCATATTTGATTTTTCACTTGGGCTGGCTCTTTGACCTCCGACTTTCCATGTCGCAGTTTAAACCTAAGTTGGAGTATTTTTGATTTTTTTGTTTTGCCTTCCTGGTACTGAATCTGCCCTCCGTCCATGATTTGGCTGATTTAACAGAGGTCCATTGGATCTATAGATCAACATCTCTTACCATTTCTCTAATTAAGTCAAAACATTTACCATGCAAGAAGGACAGGAAATATCTAATGTAGTTTGCCTCGCTTATTTGTGTTTTTAGCACATGCTTGCCAAGTAAACAAGTGTCGACTCAAGGAAGTTTGTAAGATACATATAATGAACTGAAGGGTTGAAAGTTGGTGGATTTAGGCCAGTTCTTTCATTCTGCTTCGAGTGCTAAACCAATCCAGGGAAAGGAGTCAGCATATTTCCTGAATTCTTAAATAACAGAAATTTTTGATAAACATAACCTTAACTATATGTATCTCATCAGGTGCCCATCACTGACTTATCCTGCATCGAGCATTCAGAATTCGCCATGCACATGTGGTTCCTCTGTACAGCCGAAGGGAACAATCTGCTTCTTGCTGAGATTTGGACATAAATAGCCCACGCTCCATTTTGTATGCAAAGCCCTTCAGGCCACACCCTATACTTTGTGGCAGACCTAACTCCCATTATATGCATTTATTCTGGGTTGATGCCTCCCCCTCCTTCTCTCGACTTTTTTTTCTCTTTGCTCATGTGGACATAACCAAACCCCCCTACATCCCTGCCCCCTTCCCTTCATCTCTGTTTTTTTCCAAAGCTAATGGGGAATAAGGATTAAAGGCAAAGAAAAAAATAAAATTCATTAGAGTTTTGTCACGTATGTTTTTCTAGCATTCTTTGTTTTTTTTATTTCTTTTTTTGGAATAGGGGTTCCTGTCTAGCTAAGATGCAAACTAGAAATTAAAATTCTCAAAGCAGCAAGGGAAATCCATCAAATGACAATAAAAGGTTTCTGGAATCTGACTGGGATCAGATACTGACCACTAGACTAAACACCACTGAAATCTGGACACAAAAAGGGTTGGGGAAAAAACAAGGCCTCAATGTGTTTTTCTGTGTGTCTGTTGTGCTGGGACTCATTGCATAAATTGTTAAAATGTTGGCAGTTGTTGTTAAAAATTCTTCTAGTGTGCCTGCTATCGTATGTGTGTGTGTGTGTGTTGGTCCAGGCCAGGCAGCAGGGCAGATGTATACGTACCCTGCTCGTTGCTGGAGGAAAAAGAGGCGACTCCACCCACCCCTGGATCCCCAGCTCCGCCTGTGTGAGCTCCGGCTAGGTAATGTAAACAACTCTGTCAGTCAGTTACACATATGCACAATGAAACCCTGAACACTGCAGTAGTGACCCTTGCATAGGATAACTCATTTTAATCCATGCCTCTAGTTATTTTTGCATGCAACTTGCACTTATAAGTATGTCCTGATGTTGCTGTGTATCTGCACTCCGCTTTTTTATTAATTCTTGCTATCAGACCATCTGGCTCTGGTTAGTCTCTCTCTCACCAGGTCTCAAGGTTCATTCTTTCCTTCAAATCAATGCCCCCTCTCACTGTTCTGTGGCTGTAGACACACAAACACTCGTATTCACCCCCACACATGACTCTTTCTCCCCCACTGCAACATAGGAGCACCCTAACTGGGCCTCTATAGTCGTTTGTCGATGAGGTATTAAAATGCAGTCTAGCCTTATCAGAAGGCAGTATGTGCTTTTTTTTTAGTCAGTTCTCATCCCTGCATACACAACATTTTGTCTAATGGGGGATTTAGCAGTAGAATACCAAGGAAACCCATAAGAGGAGGAATAAAGACGATTCTTTGTTTCTGCTTTTTACTATTGTTGTTCCCTCTTCCATGTCTTCTAGATGCAATATAATACTCCAGAGCGTTCTGCAAAGAATGATTGTTCTTCATGCACAGGAAAGGGAGTCCTTCTTTGTGTAAAAAAAAAAAAAAAAAAAAAAACTAGAAACCCCCTAGAGCTGCAACTGAGCAACCAACCAAACTATAAAACCAAAAGTTGAAAATGCAACATGGGTTGTTTGACAATAAAGCTGGAAAGCATTTACAGGATATCACTGTGTAGGTTGTCTTAAATATTATATGATAACACAACAGAGGAATGTAAATCCCTTCCTCCAGGGTTTTGTCAAATGCTTTGTTACTAATATGCCTTCTGAACAAAGGCTTTTCTGTGTGCACAGGCACACAGAGGATCTGCTTGGAAACAATTGCAAAGCTCTGATTTTTAAACCCTCGTTCTTGTACATCCTTTGGTTTGTGTTTTGGATGTCAGAGCTCATGTAAAGGAGACTGGAACCATTTTGCTCTCTTTAGTATAAAGCTCAAGAAAATGCAAAAAACTGCATTTTGTCCCAACATTGTCCAAAAATGTATAATGCGTATCTATCTAAAAAACACATGGCTGTTTGGTGGTATGTATGAAACTAAGCAGACGTTGAGTTGAGCACAGGTTAATCTGTGATGTCTCTGCCTTTAGTAAGAGTGGCTCATTGCTACATTGAGAGACGCTCTACCGGGGTATTCAGGGTAAATAAAAAAACTCTCTCTATTTGTAGGGCTTCCTACAAATGGTTTACTTTAAGCCAGCACCAGAACTATTAGGTGGGTCTTTGGTGATTAATCAATCTCAGCCTTATAAAGAGATATTCCAAATGAAAAAGATCCAGGTTGATCATTTGAACATATGGAAATTGCTTTTAAAAAACATTTACATGGCATCCTTTGGAATAAAAAAAATGCAGGGACTGTTTCTGTTTTTAGAGCATAGCTCATGGTTTGGGGGTAACTTTATCCTTTAGCGTTGAATGAAAACGGGAAGAGGAAATATAGAGTTTCTATTTATGTCATAACAGTCACAACACAAACAAAGTACTGTCCAAGATTTAATCATGTTAAGAACCATCTTTAGCAGCAGGAGCTTGAAGTAGCAATTTTCTCGCTTTCATAATTGGGGAGGAATTTAAGGTTTGCAGACATTTGTTTCTGCACAGCTCTTTTATGGTCCCAAACCAGCATTTCAATCAGGTTAAGGTTTAGACATTGACTGGGCTATTGCAACACCTCGATGCGGTTTTTGGGCCATTGCGTTTTTTGTTTTGCTGCTGTGATCATTGTCCTGTTGATGACCAAATTTTAGTCAAGCTTGGCTGGTGAACAGATGGCCTCTCATTTGATTCTTGAATAGTTCTGCAGACAGAGGAGTTAATGGTTGACTCAGTGTGTCCTAGACCTTTGTAGAACCTGGAATAATAAAGTTTTTTGTGTTGTATTTTCTATAAATTCTACTTAAGTTTAGAATGAAACTGGCTCTGGCTGAATGATGTGTTTAAGCGTCTGAATTAATTATAAAGATGGATGTTCTCTGAGGCCCCCATCATATGGTTTTGTCCAAACCTGCATTTGGTTGATTAAGCTAAGTTATGTATGGAGTGATCTAACAGCCAGGGCTGTTAGATCACTCCAAGTGATCTAACAGTGAAGTAAACAGGAAAAAATCCAGTTTTTCCCTGAGAAGGGAAAATAGGCTACCAAAAAAGAAAAGAAAGAAAAAAGAGGGAGAGAAAAATAGGTAAGGGTATACATCTGCTTACACAGCCGAAATAAAAGGCCCAGTATGAGGGAACATCAGAAGCAGTTGTCTTAGAGTGAAGACAGCACATCATGACATATTTAGGATCAATGGATTCCTTGTAACCTTGAGACCATGAAGATGCCAGTGTCATTGTGCTAAAAACCATAACATTAATACTAAATGATAAACCAAGAGGTTAAAATTTGTCAAATAAAACAGATGAGGTGACAATTATAATGTTAAGGCTATAATGAATTAGGAATATGAAACCATCTTAATACTAAATGACCTGGTGTTGGTGCATTTGAATCAGATTGAATGCCTTATGTAAAAAGGCTACCTTATGATCCTTGCTTAATTACTTACTAAAAAAATCTCAAACAAAGCCAAGCATTATAAAGGTGCCCAACAGTTTATAGCATAATACAAGACAATACT
The DNA here is from genome assembly GCA_036173005.1 of Crenichthys baileyi. NCBI lineage: Eukaryota > Metazoa > Chordata > Actinopteri > Cyprinodontiformes > Goodeidae > Crenichthys > Crenichthys baileyi. The sequence goes on along the minus strand of JAHHUM010000415.1, from coordinate 52,765 downwards.
CACAGTCCTTTGTAGGCATAACCTAGGAAATTACGTTTTGCATCGCTGACATATTTAACCTTTCTGTAGCACTGTAAATGTGTAAATGATCCGTATTAGCAAAGCTTAACATTATGAATCACAAGGCCCACAGTTTCAGACACAGTAGCAGCAGCAGGTCCCTCATCATGTCCAGATGACAGCACTGAGGGTGTGAGGCTACCTCACGTACTCAGTTAGGATATTCAATTTATTCTCCACATATGAAAGGAGAGTTAAGTCAAGCCATTTGACTTTTCTTATGCCAGCAATAAGGCATTTTCTCAATACACAGGTTTAGTTAACACATATTTATTATTTCTGGCTTTTACATTGGAAAATAAATGTCAGGTCTATTGATCAAGTGAGTATGTGCACCCACCAAGAAGGTTTTTACAGAGGACCCAGAGTTTTGTGCTCCTCTCCTGAATATGCCCCTAAAATAAAACAAGTGTTTTTCAAAAACTGTGCCATCATTTGTTATGGACTGGCATCCTGTCAAACTTGTAGCCCACCACTCGCAATATAAAAATGAATAATGAATAAAATGACTTTCCTTGCACCCACTAGAACTACAGTTCAAAGTTAAGCATTTAAGATAAAGGAAAACAAGGCTTTGGACAGATGACATATGATCACATATTTGTTCCCACAGGTAAAAAGCAATAAAGGTTAGACATGTATGTGCTGAGAATGGAGATAAGGTGGGGGTTATCAGATGAAGAAAATGTCTCACAAGTTCCTCTCTGAAGCCATCAGATACAAAAAAGACTAAAGGTTTGGGGATTAGTTGGTGTAGTGCTCTGAACACAAAGGCTCGCTTTGGAACTTACATCCTTGCTTTCATCCTATTTTTATTGTGCTTTTAAAGTTCAAAGAGGGGTACAGTGAATTTTAGCGTTCACAAATTCACTTCCATTGAAATAAATAAAGACAAAAATAAGGAGTGATGAGGCTGATGATGACTCTTGTAGCTTATCTTTAAAGTACAACTAGAACTGAGTTTTTTTAATATAGAAAGAACAATTGAAATGGTGTTCAGGGGTTAAAAGGCATCATGAAACACAAACAGGTACAGAAAGTGTTTGTGCCGTTGGGAAACACATACTGAAAACAAATCTTTTCTTTATGTTATTCTTTTCATACCCTTCCTCCACAGAAGCAGAACTGGCCCCGAAGCGTGAGGGGCCACCAGGGGAGGCCACCTCCTTGGAGGCCCTCCTGAGGGGGGACAGCGTTTTGGAGAAAAAAAACAGCCTCAGTAAAGACGAGGAGACGCTTCTAGAAATTCAGGTATCTTTTGAACAACCAAGCGTTCAAATGTAGGTAAATGTCCTCCTTTCTCACCTTTGTAGTGTCTGCAGTTAATTCATGACTGTAGCTTTAGGATGTTTCTGTATTTGACTTATAACCACTGGTTCCAAAACATTAAATTAGTTACACTTCTTCTCTTGTGTAACAAAATCTGTCATACACATTAAAAAAAAAGTCAACAAAGATGTCTTCAAGTCTACCCAGATCCCTTTGTTTCGGACTCTATAGATTTTTTCTGCCTTGCATCGCTTTAAACCAATCTGTGTATGTTTGCTTTTTGTAGAGAGTTCTGGAGGCAGAGGAAAATGGGGACAGTTTCCATGAAGATGAAGAGTTAGAAGCAGATACACCAAAGAAAAAGAACAGGAATAGAGCCAAAGTGGGTAACAAAAATAAAAGAAAAAAAATATTCAATCCCACTGATTAAATATTCCTTATTGTAGATAAACCACGTGTTTTTCTAAATCATGAATAAGGCTCCTGACTTTATTCGAGCAAGGTATTTGACTGCTCACCTTATTAGAACTGGTAGAGCTGAGCAATAAACTCATCTGTTAACCACAGTCCATACATTTTCAATAGGGTTTAGGTCAAGGCCATTCCAGAAGCATAACGTTGCCTGCTTTATCCATCCCAAAACCAGTTTCATGTGTTCGGGGCCATTGCTCTATTGGAACACCCAACTGTGTCCAAGTTTCAGCCATCTAGTTGTTGATTTGAGATGAAGTAGAAAAGGTTGGAGATGGCCTTCCTTCCGTCTTCATTGTTCCATCTTCATTGTGCATTACCCTAGTACCACTGACAGCTTAAAAGAACCTCAGCGTGATGCTACCACCACTATGCTTTACAGTTAATATGGGTTTGAAAGCTTCAGTTTGACTCGTTCACACAAACTTCCTGTCTTCGTTGTCAAATAGCTAAATCTTTGTCTAACCTGACCATAAAACTTTGGAAGCAATCACTTTTAGAGCAGGGGCCTCTTTCTTGGTCGGCACCCTCTCAGTTCATAATATTATTAAACTCTTGTCACTGTCTACAGAGAGAGTGGTGGTCCAGCATCTTCTGCTTTATAATAGCATTCACTTTTGATGGTTCCTGGGTTGTTCTTATACATCTTAGCCGGTTTCCTCAGACAGGTTATGTGAGAAGGATTGAAACTTATACACAGTGAAGTGCTGCAACAGGACATGGAAAACTTCAAAACTAGTTTTGGAGTATGAAAAGGAGGATAACATTACATTTCTTGAAAGGCCTGATCTCAACCGTAGTGTTGGGTCTATGTCAGGGAAACAACCAATTCAAATAAACGGTTGCATTTCTGATGAGAGAAATTCTCAATAATCCTGCCTCAAAAAGTGTGTGTGATGGTGTGTGGTTGAGGCACAAAATTTCAATGGGGGTGTATGTATATATTGAAGCCCATACATATGATTTTGACAGTATGTGGAATTAAGGTGGAGATAAATAAATAAATGTCTGAAATAATATATTAGAATCAGAATCAGCTTTATTAGCCAATTGTGTGCAACACAAGGAAATTGACTTTGGTTTCAAGTGCTCACAGCGTAGAGACATTAAGTATAAATATTTAAACTGTAGAGGAAATAAAATGAAGGATAAAGGTAACAGTATTGTTTTATTAATGCCCATAAATACTGTACATGGACATTTCTCACAAGAACATTATATTTCTATAAAAGAGAGTAGTAGCATGAACTATACTGATTTAATTCTTGTTTTAACCTATAATCTTCACAGGCTGACATGTATGATGTATATTTGTTGTTTCTTTGCAGAGCAGAGGATCATCTCGCAGAAGGACGGAATCTGTTAATACTGAAGACCAGGATAAACCTTACATCTGTGACAGTAAGGAGACACAAAACATGTCTCCTTAGTTTATCCTTTGCCCTGTCACCCTGCTGTTAGGATTCTGCTCTTCCTGCCGAAGTTCCCATAAAGAAAAAGAACTGAAATGTTCAGTCTGTTAGATAGAAAATACACGTTGACGAAGAATGGATGTAGCTTTTTCAAATCTCTTAATGTTATCCCTCTGTTTGTCTGCTCCTAAAAAAAGCATGTAAAGGGACTCTGATGTTTATGTAGATCTGACCAGCATGCCACTTTTGAACCTGGACGAAATCCCTCCGGAGTCGGGTTGTTTGTGGACTGAACCTCATGCAAATCGGTCTCATTCCCATTTTATGTCTCATTCTGTCTTTCCGTCATGGTTTGCTTCTGTGTCTTCTCTGTTCCAGATAGGTACAAACAAAAGCATAACTCAAAAAAGGCAGAAGAAGGTATCTAAATTTGAACTTTTCTTACTCACAGCTCCATGGGCTATTGTAGTGATCAGCCTTTTTGCTACGTGAGCAGGAATGACTGAGAGAAAGCTTTTAATGCTGTATGCTTGGGCTTTCCTTTGTGGATTCAGTGCCAGCGCTGCATGACACTAACACTTTGCCATGAGCTTCTGTCGCTACTGGTTTCAAGTGCTGGTATGACTTCACTGACAGATGCATGTTTTGTCGGTTTCTCTAAAGCCGCTGTGATCTGCAGAGAAGGTTTTACCACTACGTGCAGTTAATTATTGCTTTGCAAACTTTATGAATAATGAATCAGTTTTTTTTTGGCCAAACTGAAGTTTAAATAGAATTGGCTCCAGCACAAACACAAGACTATAACTGTAAGGCACGGTGGTGGAGGTGTGATGATTTGGGCTTGTTCACAGAGTGGCATGGCGTGATAATTGAAATTACTTCAAGATCACTGTGCTAATTTACAACTTCAAGGCAACAGCACAAGATTTCATATTTTTGGCATGGAAATGAGTCCACATCAGTATTTTTAACATTTAATTAATGAGTTCAGCTCAACTACGTGCAGGTAAAAAAAAGCATGAACAACCTAATGAGCTCAAGCTTGCACGTTCATATTAGTTAATAAAACATAATTGGTGTGAAGCTAAGAAAACCGTCATTTATTAGGAGATAATCTATCTGTATGTCCAATGGTAGTTTTTATTATTAGGTTTCATATTTTTGCTGTTTTTGCTGCTGTTTTATTTTTCCATGTTCCTTCATGAAGCCAAGAAAGCCTTGTTGAAGTTCCAACTGGCCATTTACATGTCATGTTTCATCTGCAGTTTGTGGGAAGCGCTACAAGAACCGTCCAGGTCTTAGCTACCATTACACACACACTCACCTGGCCGAGGAGGAAGGCGAAGAGGAGAAGGACACAGAGATGGCCCCACCGTCACCTCACAGTTCAGACAACCACAAACGTAAGATGCAGCTCTTATTTCTGACTTCACAGAGGTCATTGCAAGGTTTCTACAAGCTATTCTTCAGACACTTATCATAAACATGCTTTTTATGAAAGTAGGGATGGGACATCAATATCAATATATTCCTCTTCTGATGTTTTCCTGTTCCTACTGACAGCTCAGAAGGGCTCTGATGGCACCATCATTCCCAACGACTACTGTGACTTCTGCTTGGGAGACCAGGACTCTAACAGGAAAACAGGGCAGGCAGAGGAGTTGGTGTCCTGCTCTGACTGCGGGCGTTCTGGTGAGTCTGCAGCTCTGATTTCTTTGCTCCTGTAAACACTAAAAGAGTTACATGTTTTAAAAAAATAAGAACTCAAAACAACGTCACAGCACAAGGTGGCAGAACTGTTAAAGACTTTTTGGCATAAACAATTTTGGCAGTTTGTGCCAAAATTGAGATGAGTTGATCAGTACCACTGGTACAAGACTGTGAAAAACATTTACCTCCTCACATATGTCTTATAATTTTTGCCTTTTGTCACACATGAATGTATCAGATTAGATCTTAATATTAGAGAAAGATAACCACAGGTAATAAATTATGATTTCAAAAGTAATTCTCCATCTTTAATGTTTTTAGTGTTTGTTACACTCTGCCTGAAAGCGTGATCATCACTCCTAAACATTTCTTAACTTCATAAACCATAAACTTCAGTGTATGTTGTGTAGATTTTGTTTTGTGATAGGCCAATACAAGCAGTACTCCCCGACTGGTGGTAGTGATGTCATTTAGTAGTAGTTGTTTGTGCAGTACTGGAAGACGTTTGCTACTCAGACCCTGAAGCCAGCAGTGACAGCTGTCCAATTACAGAATATTACAATTAAGGAAGACTTATCTCCATGCTCCACCGAACTTGATGAGTGACCAGATTATTTTGCATTCCTGGAATAAATGTTTCAACAAATATTTATGTGCTTTACATAATACAATGATCGTCATCACTTAATGTAGAATAAATAAGTCGGCTCAGCTAACTAAAGAGGAAAAGAGGAAAAGGAGTCAAGAGCCATTGCCACTCCATCTTGCACTCTCTCTATGTTCCTGCTTTTACAAATAAAAAATCTCTATACATTGTCTTGGAAAAGTGCTAAGACCACATTAACATTTTAACATTTAGTCAAGTTAGAACTAAAAAACTTTTCAGTTTATTGAGATTGTGTGTGATAGACCAATACAAATAGCTCAAAACCATGAAGGGCAAGAAAATGATGAATTGTTTCAAAATGTTATATGTGAAAAGTTTTATGTTTTACATAAAAACATGAGAAATGTGGTGTGGATTTTTATTGAGCCTGCTTGACTCTGATGGCTCTAAATAAAATCCAGTGCAATTGGTTGCCTCCAGACGTCAACAAATTGGCATACATGTTGACTGTTTACTAATTATTCTTGGTATAGATACAGCTGAAGGCCTCAAAGCTTCATTAGAGAACATTTGTGAACAAACAGAATTAATGACAATCAAAGAACATAGCAAAGAGGCCAGAGATAAAGTGGTGGAGAAGTGCAAAGCAGGGCTAGGATAGAAAACACTATCCCAAGCTTTGAATGGCTCATGGAGCAATATTCAGTCCATAATTTAAAAATGAAGGGAACCAGGAGGCCATTTGTAACTCTGGAGGAGGTTCATAAATCCACAGCTCAGGTGGAAGAATCTCTGGATAGGGCAACTATTCTTCATGCACTTCACAATTCTGGCCTTATGAAAAAGGGGCAAGAAGAAACTCATTGTTGAAAGAAAGACATAAAAGTCAATTTCACAGTTTGCCACAAGTTGTGTAGGAGACAAAGCAAGTCTGTAGAAGCAGGAGCTCTGGTCAGATGAAAACAATGTAGTTTTTGACCTACATGCAAAAAGTTACATTTGGTGGAAAACTGAAAGTCCTGAATACACTACACCCACAGTGAATCCTGATGGTATGGAGCATTGTGCTGTGGGGATGCTTGTATTCAGAAGGTACAGAGAAGCTGGTCAGAGTTGATTGGAAGATGGATGGTACTAAACTACAATGAAATGGTTTAGATTAAAGCATATTCATGTGTTAAAATGGCCTAAACAAATTTCAGACCCAAATTCACATGGGACTCTTGGCATGACTTGAAAATTGATGTTCACAGGGCCCGGCGTAGCGGTAGATCGGGCGACCCATATATGGTGGCTTCAGTCCTTGACACAGCTGTCCCGGGTTCGAGTTCCAGCCCCGGCGATCTGTGCTGCATGTCCTTCCCCTCTCTCTCCACCATGCTTCCTGTCTGCTTACTTTTAGAAAATTAAGAAAGAATACAGAGCATTAGTGCTGCAAAAAAAAATCTAAAAAAAAGCATGTTCACAGATGGTGTCTGTGCAATCTGACTGAGATTGAGCTATTTTGCAAAGAAGAATTTCACTCTCTAGAAATGCAAAGCTGGCAGAGACATGCCCCAAAGGACTTGCAGCTGTAAGTGGAGTAAAGGTCTTCTCTACAAAGTTTTAACCTAGGGGCTTGAAAACAAATCGATGCCACAGTTTTTTCAAATTTGTGACTTTAGGATTATGCACCACTTTGCCTTTTATGTGTGGCTATTCGGTTTTATTTTTTTTATTGTTTTGAACTTTTTATTTATTTTCCAACATTCTTACACACACAGACATGTATAACAGTCCAGGCTTGTCCGAGTACACATAATACATCTTATAGTTATACCATGTATATCCGGTGCAAGCATTCTGGAAATTACACATAAACAAATAATATTAATAACAATAAAAACAAACAAACATACAAAAAAATAACTCATAAGGTGCACAGATCATAAAATACAATTCCCCAAGTTGGTCCAACTATGTGAATAAGCTGATACTTCATAAATGAATGCAATTAAAATAATGACAATAATATGCACAGGAGGAAAATATAGACTCCAAATAAAAATTCTATTACATATCAAGAGATGTCATGACTCCATAACAAATCTAGTTAATGGTTTCCAGTTAGATTCAAAAGTCTCTAGCTTAAGTTCTGTCTTAGCTGTTATTTTTTCCATAGTGAAGAACTTTTTAATTTTATCTCTCTCTGTGATATCGGGACAATGTGGTCTCAACCATGTTGAAGTTATACATTTTTTTGCTGTCAGCAGTAGTATCCTCAATAAAAATGTACCCTCTTTGTCCTTCATTTCCCTTGGTATTACCCCCAATATATAAACAGTGGGGTCCAAGTATAAATCAATCCCCAGAATATTCTTTGTATCTATATAGCTATTCGGTTTTAATTCCAGTATGTTGTAGATGGTTAGAAGATGGCAGGAAGATGGTTAAATACTGCACATTGCAAAAGTACCCAATAGTTTACAGTAACACATTTTTCCTCCACCATAGTCTCTACATTGTAGCCTCTTGCAGGTTTTCTCCCAGGATTCTCCTGCATTAGCTCCATCCTCCTCCCCTCTGAACAGCCTCTCCGTCCCTGCTGAAGAGGAGTAGCCCCACAGCATGATGCTGCCATCACCACGTTTTACAGTTGGGATGGTTTTTAAGGGTGATTTGCAGTGTTAGTTTTCCGCCCAAAATAATGTTTTGCATTTAAAGTAACTCTTCACAATCACGCACTACTTTTTATTGGTCTGTCACCTGATATCCGAAATCGATAAACTGACATTTCCATTTGTAATGCTGTAAAACTTTATGGAGTATGAATATTTTTTCAAGGAACTGTATTTATTGCTTCCGATGCAAAAATGTCCAGCATTTGTGGACAGGTAACATTTGTTTGAATCACACAGTTCATACAACTTAGTTCCATAAGCAGGAACACGCATGTTCACACAGGTAAAATAAGAATAGATTTACTTTGTAAATAACTTAAAAGTATTTTTGGAACTGGAGGATAAATGTCACATAAGCTGGAAATTTCTTGTAAAAAAGTCTAATCATGGCTCTCCTTTGGGCTGTTTCCTACCTCTTACCTTGCTGACCCTCCAAAGGCCACCCGACGTGTTTGCAGTTCACAGAGAACATGATGCAGGCGGTGAGGACATATCAGTGGCAGTGCATCGAGTGCAAGTCTTGCAGCCTGTGTGGCACCTCTGAGAATGATGTACGTAACGTCAAGCAAAGCCTTGTCATGTCATATCTGAAAATGTCTTTTCTTTAATGATATTGAGTGTGTGTTTTTCATTCAGGACCAGTTGTTGTTCTGTGATGACTGTGATCGGGGATATCACATGTACTGTCTGAAACCTCCGATGACCCAACCTCCTGAAGGTGAGAGCCGCTTTTACAGTTTTTTACCAAAGACAACAGTGGATTCAAACTATATAGTTCATGTGCTTTATGTTTGAGAGAGGCTTCAAGCCTCAGGCTATACATGGAACGGAGAAAAGGAAGATGATTGCTCACTGTTTCTTTACAGGGAGCTGGAGCTGTCACTTGTGTCTGGACCTGTTAAAAGACAAGGCCTCAGCCCACATAGAAGCTTAAGGGGAATCAGATGCACACTACACAGTGCCATGGAAAAGCATTGATAGCCCTTCAACTTTTCTACATTTTGTCACATTGCTACCAACCCCTGAAAAGTGTGTCCTGCATATGTGTTCAATGCCTCAAGTCAAAACCTTTATTCCAGATTTGTGGACTGCACTCCAAAGGTTGTTCTGTAAACCGAATTTCCTACCTGATCCTAAGAGATCTGCAGCTCCTCCAGGGTTACTATTGGCTTCTTAACTGCTTCTCTTATTAATGCTGTCCATGCTCTACCTGTCAGTTTAGACAGACAGCCATGTCTCTGTAGGTTTGCAGTTGTATTCTTCCTGGTTTCAGATTATGCTTCCCTCAATATCTACATTGCTGATTTGTTATGTTTTTGTGATGTTTTCCTATCTTGACTGTATTAATATTGACTAAGTATATGACCTCAGAAGGGCAACTGGCTGCACTTGATTTTTAGGGGTATCAGATTAAATGGGGTTCAATAGAAATGCATTCCACATCATGCAAATTTCTATGTGGAAAAGACATGTTGCTTTTTCTCCCACGTCACAGTTTTGCACTACTTTGTGCTGGTCAATCAAAAAAGACTTTAAAGTTTAGGGTTGTAATGTGACCAAATGTGAAAAATGTTAAGGGCTATACATTTGTTTGCAAGACACTGTACACAATAAGTGTTTGTACATACATATTAGCAGTTTGATGTGTGTACACATGTGGAAAAAACACACAGAGATCGCAGACAGCTCTAGAAACACCCCCACATGTACACATTCCAGTGCATTAGCAGGCCCAGGGCAGCTTCCTGTTTAAGAAGAGAGAACCCTTTACCTAGCAACACTCAACAGATGCATATGTCATCAGCGTGCAATCTCAACCACAGGCCAGTGAACAGCAGGGCTGCCGTTCAAATACATCTCTACCTCACCACCCAGTGGACGTGAAGGAGCCAAGGCAGGATTGATAACCCACTGTAGTACATGTCTATTTTGAATTTAGATGATTTCCAAACTTCTTTCAGCTTGTTTAGGACTTATATGATAGACCTTTAGAAGGTGTCTGGTAATGCCGAATCACTTCCTTTGCTCTCTGCTCTGAGGTCTCCAGCTGGGACAAACCTGAGCAAGTTTGACTGATGTTTGTTTAAAGCGGTCCCTCCAGCTCTGCTCCTGTGTTTAGACTCTGTAGTAACATTCCTGTTTTATATCTGGGCAGACTCTGTGCAAGATTTCCCCATTTTTCACTGGGTTTTGTCAAGCCTTGAAATGTACATCCAGAGCCGAAAGGAAACGGGTGAAAAAAAAGCCTCGACCATCGTTCCTTTTCTTTAAATCCACGTCTGTTTTCTGTATCCTTAGAGTTAGTGATATGTGTGGTGCTCAATGGTGACTCTCAACAGATGATTTCACCTTTCTTTATAATTATTTATAAATTGCTGATAATCGCTCAGTCTTGCTGTCAATGACTTCATTTACTATAAATCATGGGTCCCCAAACTGTTATTGTTCCTATCTCAACAAGATACTATTTAGAGAACAACTGTGTCATCTCTTAAAGATAAATCACAAGATTTTCTTAATTTAGAAAACAGCATTGCTTAGAATATGTCCAAACTATAAATGCATAAAGACAACCAAAACTGTTAAAATAACTCATCGCCTGCATCATCCTTAAACTAAAGCTTTACTTGGGATATGACTGAAAGATGGATAAACCCGCAAATTTTTCTCTTCTCTTTTAAATCGTTTGATTTTGCACTACTAGCTGGATTCTGTTAAACTCAATGATGAGCTCCCATTAGTTTGTTGCTATAAAGTAAAGCTATATCCCAAATTTTAAGGTCGTGCAAACAAACCACAGAAATACATCAACTCCAAACTAATTCTAATTCTGGAAAAAAAAAAGTGTTCTTCATAATAAACTGTTATAGCAACTGAGATTTAGGTAAGACTTGTTGATTACATAGGGGGAAAAACTGCTCTGATATGCAACTTGCAACACAACACCATACATATTTGTTGGCATCCCTAAGGCAAAGATGTATACAATTTATTTATTCTTACATAAATGTATCTTTTCTAATAGTAGTAAAATCTCATACTGAAAGTTTTAGAAAATCCAACCTTGAATTTGAATATATTTATTTAGTCAGCAAAAACACATTAAGAAATGATTCTTGTTGACACAGTCATTGGTAGCGCAATAATTGGCACGGCTGCTGTATAACTTTCGATTACTAAAGCTGTTTTATCATTAGATTCAGGTCCCTTGGCTAAGACAGAAACAGAAAACGCCCTTTGCTGTGACGACTGAAATATTAACCTTTGGCCATCTCTCAATGCACCTCTGGGAAGTTCTTTCAAGACTCTTTATAAAACCATTTCAGGTGACCACCTGAGAATACTAAGAGAGAAAAGCAGTAATCAGAGCAAGGGTGGCTATTTGATCTAATTGTAAAAACTATTCTTTTTTATGTGGGATATTTTTCCCGACGCAATAAATTGACTAAGATTATTATTATGATTATTATTCAGTGTGAGACGAATCCATTTTAAGGACATTTAAGCATTCTAATCAGGGTCTGCAATGAGTTTGAAGGACTGTGTAGAGAAAGCAACTATGTGGAATACTTTTTACTAACTTATTTTACTAACGTATTTACTTAAATCTCTTCTAGTCTATTCTTTTAGAGACAAACAAAAACAGAAATCCAAAATAAGTATATGGCTAGCAACACATGCGCCTACTGTTCATTGCTCAGTTGTGCTGTGCTTTGTTAAAGTTCTGTTCAGTGTGTGTAAACAATCAGGTAAGATGTTACACCTTTAAAAGGTTCATTACAATTTCAAATCCTGTCTCTAGATTTTAGCCTTTAAACAACGATTAATCAATCTGTCCTCCTACATGGAGTTTTTCATCACAAATTCGTAGCCACGGCTGTAAATTTCCCAACGTGTAAATATGAACCTTAACCTCAGACTCTCAAAGAAAAAAAAAACATTTGACTTTAGTTTAAAACCCTTCAATAAAACCTATGTTTTTATACTGAGCAACATTTGTCACCAATCGAATGCTTTTTTAAAAACAAGCCTGACCATTAAGCACCAAAAAAGAGAGAAAAACAGGAAAAACAAATATTGTACTTGTGTCTTGTCATTGTGAGTTTGTTTTATGATACTGCTTTTGAAGGACAATCAAAATGTAGCAAAGAAACAATATAAACAAAAGGTTTTTATGGCTAATAAAATCTGTGCTCTTCTTTTAATAAGTCAAAGATGTGTTTTTGTATGATGTTATCACTATGTGGAGTGAAAATATGTGCTGTATTTTGTTAATCTAAACTGTTCAGTTTGTGTTTAAATAAAGACTTCTCCATAATTGTTTGATTTTATGATATATCTACAAATTCTTTCAGTCACCTGCCAATAAATGCTTTTCATCTGCTGGTTCAGGATGGTTTCATTTTTAAGTAGTATCAAAACAGCTTTATAATTGTAACTCCAATTTACTTTTAAAGTGAAGCAATAGAGAATTAGTGCTAATTGCTTTGCCTGGAATACCTACAGGGGTTGGACAGTGAAACTGAAACACCTGGTTTTAGACCACAATAATTTATTAGTATGGTGTAGGGCCTCCTTTTGCGGCCAGTACAGCGTCAATTCGTCTTGGGAATGACATATACAAGTCCTGCACAGTGGTCAGAGGGATTTTAAGCCATTCTTCTTGCAGGATAGTGGCCAGGTCACTACGTGATACTGGTGGAGGAAAACGTTTCCTGACTCGCTCCTCCAAAACACCCCAAAGTGGCTCAATAATATTTAGATCTGGTGACTGTGCAGGCCATGGGAGATGTTCAACTTCACTTTCATGTTCATCAAACCAATTTTTCACCAGTCTTGCTGTGTGTATTGGTGCATTGTCATCCTGATACACGGCACCGCCTTCAGGATACAATGTTTGAACCGTTGGATGCACATGGTCCTCAAGAATGGTTTGGTAGTCCTTGGCAGTGACGCCCCCATCTAGCACAAGTATTGGACCAAGGGAATGCCATGATATGGCAGCCCAAACCATCACTGATCCACCCCCATGCTTCACTCTGGGCATGCAACAGTCTGGGTGGTACGCTTCTTTGGGGCTTCTCCACACCGTAACGCTCCTGGATGTGGGGAAAACAGTAAAGGTGGACTCATCAGAGAACAATACATGTTTCACATTGACCACAGCCCAAGATTTGCACTCCTTGAACCATTGAAACCGACGTTTGGCATTGGCATGAGTGACCAAAGGTTAGGCTATAGCAGCCCGGCCGTGTATATTGACCCTGTGGAGCTCCCGACGGACAGTTCTGGTGGAAACAGGAGAGTTGAGGTGCACATTTAATTCTGCCGTGATTTGGGCAGCGTGGTTTTATGTTTTTTGGATACAATCCGGGTTAGCACCCAAACATCCCTTTCAGACAGCTTCCTCTTGCGTCCACAGTTAATCCTGTTGGATGTGGTTCGTCCTTCTTGGTGGTATGCTGACATTACCCTGGATACCGTGGCTCTTGATACATCACAAAGACTTGCTGTCTTGGTCACAGATGCGCCAGCAAGACGTGCACCAACAATTTGTCCTCTTTTGAACTCTGGTATGTCACCCATAATGTTGTGTGCATTTCAATATTTTGAGCAAAACTGTGCTCTTACCCTGCTAATTGAACCTTCACACTCTGCTCTTACTGGTGCAATGTGCAATCAATGAAGACTGGCTACCAGTCTGGTCCAATTTAGCCATGAAACCTCCCACACTAAAATGACAGGTGTTTCAGTTTCATTGTCCAACCCCTGTATAATCTTACTTGAAGAGTTACATAGTGGTATTTTTATTGCATTACCACGAGAGGTCAGTAAAGAGCTTCTGAGGATCCCTGCATTTCAGCGGTTCTCAAACCTTTTCATTACAAGTACCACATTGGTATATGCCACTTCTGAAATTGCAACTTACTTACAACCCCTGCCCTTATATCCAGTATGGCTGCCTTGCACGTAAAACGTAGTGACAATTGCAGTTAAAAAGTTTATCTGTATTTCAATAGCATGTTGGTACCACCAATGTACAAAATGCAGAAAAATCCACTAGATAGTATGTATTGCTACTGTTTGTCAGCCTGGTGACTGAGCATATTAATAAGTAAATTCCACTGACTTTTACTTCTTGGATATGGAACACAGTTAAATCGGGTTTAATGCCATTCCCAGGCCTGCGTTTCAACGTCAGAGGTAAATGGAATGCAGCATAAAAGGCCACAAGCACATACTCTTTGTTTGTTGCTATCCACTTTAGTTCGTACCGGAAGTTTGTAAATGATTTTCTTTTGAGAAGTTTCTGATGACATGAAAATCTATGTACTTGGAAAAGTGATGTTTTGGCTGTTGCCCCTTATTAAAGCAGTATCACAGTTAATACATTTTTATTTACTTTACCAGTAATTGATGCCACTGACACCAGAATTTCTCCTGGGTATCGCAAATACCATCACTGGTATGTGTTCAACAGTTTAAAAAAGCCATAGTACTACAAGTTTAGTGACAAATAGTTCAGTCTTCAGTAGGTAAATGTTTTTTAGAATCAGAAGTCATAGAACATGTTATTTTAGTCTTTTTAAACACCTTTTCATTAAGAAATCCCATTTCATAAATGGTGATTCCATTTGACACTGTCTTCTGATCTGTATAGCTCAATGCTAACAAGAAAAATACTAGACCCTGAAAGCCAACCAGGTGGTGAAGTTGGAAAACCAACATAGATGTTAAACTTTTATTTATATTGAGACTGATGTCACTTAATCATTTTTAAAGGGCTATGTTGGTGGTGTGTGTGCTCTGAAACCCAATTTTTCAAAATTTCTATAAGAAATTCTTAACATTTAGACAAGTAATCAATGTTCCAAAACGTTGCTAAAAATGGGAGGTGTGAGGCAGCATCGTCGAAAGCTAGCAAGTAAATAGGCATTCAAGGATTTTCTTGAGAATGGGTTTAATCAGCATAGTTTTAAAAGATGTAAAGAGACACAATTTAGAAAAAGCATAATATGAAGAGTTTAAAAAAATCAATAAAACTGTTCATTTTTATTGATTTATTAATGTTTTCTATGAAACAGAGTCTCAAAAAAACAAACAACATAGTCAGTCTGGATGGGATTAACTTGGCCTCTCCTAATAATTTAAAGAACCTTGATATTATCTGTTAGGTTAATTGGTCACTCTAAATTGCCCTTAGGTGTATGAATGAGTGTGTGCATGGTTGTTTGTGTGTTGCCCTGCGATGGACTGGCGACCTGTCCAGGGTGTACCCCGCCTCTCGCCCATAGACTGCTGGAGATAGGCAGCAGCTCCCCCGCGACCCACTATGGAATAAGCGGTAGAAAATGACTGACTGAATGACTGATTGACTGATATTATCTCTATCATACATCAGAGATCTGATTGTTTCATAAGTTCCAAACAGAGCACTTCGTTCTGGATGGGTCCCAGATGGCTGCTCACCGTGAGCCAGGTTCTGCTGGAAGTGCCTTCGTTTAACGGAAGTTCTTCTCTCCACTGTCGGTATATGCATGCTCAGTGTGGGGGTTGCTGCAGAGTCGTTGATACAACGTAGTTGACTATCCACTGTCTCTAAATGTCTGTTTAGGAGGAATAATACCAGTAAAGTATAACATACTATACTTAGATTAAAGACAGAGAGCACGTATTTGTTTATGTTTTATAGGTTCACATAAATTAACAAGGTTACAAGAGGAAGTACATCTGCTGTGATCCCATGCTGTCTATCAACATCCTGTAATGAAGGTTTTCTGCTTATTTGAATTAAAATATATTTTTTAGACGCTAAAGAAAGTGTTTTTGATTTTGTATTTGTTTGTCTCAGCAGCCTCTTCTCATTTCTGTAATAACAGACAGGAAAGTGGTTGTTGGGAAGCTGGTATTAATTATGAGCTGCTCCAACAACTCTTTGCCTCTCTCTCTGGAGGTCACGGAACACATTGCCCCTTTCCACATACGAACCATTGAGCCACCTAGTGAAAGACAAAATCATTATCTAGCTTAAATTGTTATAATTTTGTTATAATTTTTTTTGCATAGTATTGTGTGTCCTACCAAGAATGAAATTGATGTTACTCATCCAGGAGAAAATGGACAGTGAGTAGTTCTCCTCCTTACTCAGATCAGCTATGTTTGGAGCTACATCCCCATCCTATAGGTAGGGGAGAACGGAAATGGACAAACATTATGTACATTCTGTAAAATAGAGCATATTAATATGAACATGTCGCACCGGTGCACACACCCGTAAAAGTCGACTTGGCAGAGGATTCAGGAACAGCAAAGATTTTTCCAGGTTGGAATGGAAATGAGCTGCTGCAACATACTCTGCAGATTCCAACCAGCTGTTGGCAAATGACTTCTCCTCAGAGGAATAATGGTTCTTTCTAAGGGACCAAAGGGAGCGAGTAAGCAAGGTAAAATATTTGGAAATATTGGACCACATTGGACATTAATTGGATGTGCAACTAATCCAGCCAAGGTTTTCACCTTAAACATAGATCTTGGCAAACAGCACACAGCTAACATGCACATTTTATGTAACAGGAGAAGGAGCTGTTTGCACATTGTACAGACCACTGCTAAACAATAGAAGTAGGGAGCCCCATCTTAAAGCACAGTTAATGTAATGACGTAGCATGCAACTACAGTGTTTGTCTGCAAGGTTTACAGTTTTTTAGGCCTTACACTGAGCTAAATGTAATTAGCAGTCTCTGTGTCACTGCCTGATATATTCATAGGTAATAATCTTGGCCACTTGATGCAAATTTTTAAACATGGATGGATGGATGTATTGGGACCCCACAGCCATGGATTACAACATGAAAGATGCGGTACAAACTTTTCTGGAACTTTCAAAATAAATTGCATTTAACCTACTTCCAACATTTGGAAAAGGGGGGTAACAGCGGACTTCCCATGATGCCACTGCCCGTATAAAACCCCCACTTCTCCCACAAGTCTTTCTCTTCCACACCGGTGATCATTGGGACAGGGGAGGCACAGCGCGCTAATGTCTCTTTGGTGGCAAGCAGACATAAACTCTTCAAACTGGATCCAAAGGTGTCATAAGATCACGCGATCATATGCACAAGTTAAGTACTGATGAATTACTGTTGAAAGAATCTGGTATTCATTCATAACAAGGGGAAATTAAGGTATAAGCATTGCTTGACTTTCTCTCTGAGGCCTGCAGAAGCAAACTGTGTTCCAGAGAATTCCCTGTAGAGACGCTGTCTCTACGAAGCCGAGTGGAACGGTTTTCCCGGTCTGAAAGGACGACAACAGGAGCCGCATCACAGTGGTAACGTGCAGCTTGGTCGGGCCGACAGCGAAGATTGATCATAACGCGCCGTCCGCGCTTATGCATTTTAACCCTTTTATTAACCCTGGTATTTTAAAGGTACTCGTACTCGTACTCGTCGTCTTCCGCTTATCCGGAACCGGGTCGCGGGGGCAGCAGACTCAGCAGAGACACCCAGACGTCTCTCTCCCCAGACACCTCCTCCAGCTCCTCCGGGGGGAGCCCAAGGCGTTCCCAGGCCAGCCGAGAGACATAGTCCCTCCAGCGTGTCCTGGGCCGTCCCCTGGGCCTCCTCCCGGTGGGACGTGCCTGGAACACCTCCCGAGGAAGGCGTCCTGGGGGCATCCGGTATAGATGCCCGAGCCACCTCAACTGGCTCCTCTCGATGTGGAGGATCAGCGGCTCTACTTCGAGTCCCTCCCGGATGGCCGAGCTCCTCACCCTATCTCTAAGGTAGTGCCCGGCCACCCTACGGAGGAAGCTCATTTCAGCCGCTTGTATCCGGGATCTCGTTCTTTCGGTCATGACCCAAAGTTCATGGCCATAGGTGAGGGTAGGAACGTAGACCGACCGGTAAATCGAGAGCTTCGCTTTTCGGCTCAGCTCTCTCTTCACCACAACGGACCGGCACAGCGCCCCCATTACTGCGACAGCTGCACCGATCCGTCTGTCGATCTCCCGCTCCATTCTTCCCTCACTCGTGAACAAGACCCCGAGATACTTGAACTCCTCCACTTGAGGCAGGAACTCCCCTCCAACCTGAAGAGGACAAGCCACCCTTTTCCAGTCGAGTACCATGGCCTCTGACTTGGAGGAGCTGATCTTCATCCCAGCCGCTTCACACTCGGCTGCGAACCGCCCCAGCACATGCTGTAGGTCTTGGCTAGAGGGGGCCAGCAGGACCACGTCATCTGCAAAAAGAAGAGACGAAATCCACTGGTCCCCAAACCAGACCCCCTCCGGCCCTTGGCTGTGTCTAGAAATCCTGTCCATAAAAGTTATGAACAGGACCGGTGACAAAGGGCAGCCCTGACGGAGTCCAACATGCACCGGGAACAGGTCCGACTTAGTGCCGGCAATGCGGACCAAACTCCTGCTCCGCTCGTACAGGGACCGGATGGCCCCTAATAAAGGGCCTCCGATTCCATACTCCTGGAGCACCCTCCACAAGGCATCACTAGGGACACAGTCGAATGCCCTCTCCAGGTCCACAAAACACATGTGAACCGGTTGGGCAAACTCCCATGAGCCCTCGAGTACCCTGTAGAGGGTATAGAGCTGGTCCAGTGTTCCACGGCCGGGACGAAAACCACACTGCTCCTCCTGAAGCCGAGGTTCGACTATCGGCCGGACTCTCCTCTCCAATACCCTGGCGTAGGCCTTACCAGGGAGGCTGAGGAGTGTGATCCCCCTGTAGTTGGAACACACCCTCCGGTCCCCCTTCTTATGAAGGGGGACCACCACCCCGGTCTGCCAGTCCAGAGGTACTGTCCCCGACCGCCATGCAATGTTGAAGAGGCGTGTCAACCATGACAGCCGCACAACATCCAGAGATTTGAGGTACTCAGGGCGGATCTCATCCACCCCGAAGCCTTGCCACCGCTGAGCTTTTTAACCACCTCGGTGACTTCAGCCTGGGTGATGAAAGAGTCCAACCCCGAGTCCCCAGCCTCTGTTTCCACCAGGGAATGCGTGATGGCAGGATTGAGGAGATCCTCGAAGTACTCCTTCCACCGCCCGATAATGTCCCCAGTCGAGGTCAGCAGCCTCCCACCCCCACTATAAACAGTGTTGGCGAAGCACTGCTTCCCTCTCCTGAGGCGCCGGACGGTTTGCCAGAATCGCTTCGAGGCCGACCGGTAGTCCTTCTCCATGGCCTCACCGAACTCCTCCCAGGCCCGGGTTTTTGCCTCTGCCACAGCCCGGGCCGCAGCACGCTTGGCCTCACGGTACCCATCAGCCGCCTCAGTAGTCCCACAAGCCAACCACAGCCGATAGGACTCCTTCTTCAGCTTGACAGCATCCCTTACTGCTGGTGTCCAGCACCGGGTTCTGGGATTGCCGCCGCGACAGGCACCACAGACCTTACGGCCGCAGCTATGGGCAGCAGCATCGACAATAGATGCGGAGAACATGGTCCACTCGGACTCTATGTCTCCAACATCCCCTGGAATCTGGTCAAAGCTCTCCCGGAGGTGGGAGTTGAATACATCCCTGGCCGAGGGCTCCGCCAGGCATTCCCAGCAGACCCTCACTATGCGCTTGGGCCTGCGAAGTCTGTCCGGCTTTCTCCTCCTCCAGCGGATCCAACTCACCACCAGGTGGTGATCAGTGGACAGCTCAGCCCCTCTCTTCACCCGAATGTGTCCAAAACATGCGGCCGAAGGTCTGATGATACGACAACAAAGTCGATCATTGACCTCCTGCCTAGGGTGTCCTGGTGCCAAGTGCACTGATGAACACCCTTATGCTTGAACATGGTGTTCATTATGGACAATCCGTGACTAGCACAGAAGTCCAATAACAAAACACCACTCGGATTCAGATCGGGGAGGCCATTCCTCCCGATCACGCCTCTCCAGGTGTCACTGTCATTTCCCACATGGGCGTTGAAGTCCCCCAGCAGAATAATGGAGTCCCCGGGAGGGGCACTATCCAGCACCCCCGACAGGGACACCAAGAAGGCCGGGTACTCCGCACTACCGCTCGGCCTGTAGGCCGAAATGACAGTCAGAGACCTATCCCCGACCCGAAGGTGCAGGGATGCGACCCTCTCATCCACCGGGGTAAACCCCAACACTAGACGGCTGAGCTGGGGGGCAACAAGCAAACCCACCCCGGCCCACCGCCTCACCCCGTGGGCCACTCCAGAGTAGAAGAGAGTCCAGCCCCTCTCAAGGAGATGGGTTCCAGAGCCCACGCTGTGTGTGGAGGCGAGCCCGACTATTTCTAGTCGATATCTCTCGACCTTCCGCACAAGCTCAGGCTCCTTAACCCCCAGTGAGGTAACATTCCACGTCCCTAGAGCCAGCCTAAACATCCGGGGATCGGGCCGCTGAGGTCTCCACCTTCGTCCGCCACCCAATCCTCTTTGCACCAGTCCCTCACGGTTCCCCCTGCAGGTGGTGGGCCCACTGGGGGATGGCCTCGCGTCCCTCGTTCGGGCTTGGCCCGGCCGGGTCCCACGAGGAGCAACCCGGCCACCAGGTGCTCTCCGACGAGTCCCGACCCCAGGCCTGGCTCCAGGGTGGGACCCCGGCTCCGCCGTACCGGGCGACGTCACGTGCCTCGATTTAGTGGTCCTCATGAAGCATTCTTGAACCGCACTTTGTCTGACCCATCACCTAGAGCCTGTGTGCCATGGGAGACCCTACCAGGGGCATTTAAGCCCCAGACAACATAGCCTCTAGGATCATTTGAACACTCAAACTCCTCCACCACGTTAAGGTGGCGGTTCAAGGAGGGGATTTTAAAGGTGTGTGTTTGATTCTGGTGCTAAACTATCAGCTTCTTTTGTTAGCTTTAACTGCTAAGAGCTAATGAAACACCATTAAGCCCCATTTCTCCAGAAAGATTTGGCTCTTTTCCAAAATATTTCCTTAATAATATTTCTTTAAATATTATTTTAATAAATAAAGGCAGCTAATGAGACACCGTTGAGAATTAGTCATCCAGAAGGTTGGTTTTATTCAGCAGATCATTCTTTAAAACATTATTTTATTAAAATAATATTTTATCTGATCTTGCATTGTGAATGGTTGTCTAAACGTTTGCTGATTACTGCCTAAGTTGGTTCCAAGACTAACTTAACTTCACTTCCAGATTCTTCAAGATAATCCTTGGTTCTCAAACATAAACATTGCATGTTAATGTTGCATTACTCTTTTGGTCATGATTTTCAATCATCTTTAATCAACTTGTTTATATTGTACATAGCCCATTAGTCTTCGTTATTCTTTACTTCTGCGTAGTTCTTTAGTTGGATTGTTTTAGCATAGTAAAGAGTTTGTTGATTGAAATATGTTTGACTTTGTGTTGACTTATTTTTGTTAATAAATTCTTGTATTTTAAGAAATTGTGTGAATTCATTCCATGTGTGTGCAGAGTTGTGCTGTTCAATAATGTCAGAGCTTGGCTCACCCTTTTCATTTTGTCCTATTACCACAGCCTTACTGGGCTGGTATTCACAGGACAACCCTTAATAGACCGAAATTTTGTTTGATAAAATATAAAAAATATTGATATATGAAATACTAAATAATATTTTCAGATTCGTAGTCACAATAGATGGATGGATGGATGGATGGATGGATGGATGGATTACTTGGCATTGCATGCTGCAGAGGCATAGGTTGAAGCCATTTGAGCTGTCCAGTAGACACCAAGGATGGAATCTTTTTTCTCGTTGTCAGGCAGAGTAGACTCAGTGGTAGCCTTGAGAGCCTTAAAGGACAAATGTTGACCAGCTCAATAACTTAGAATATAATCAAAAACTTGATTTATTTAAGTAATTCAAGTAAAAAAATTAAACCAATATACATTCATGTCACACAGAGTGATATATACTCACCGGCCACTTCATTAGGCACACCTGTCCAACTGCTCGCAGCAACTCAATGCATTTAGGCATGTAGACATGGTAAAGACAATCTGCTGCAGTTCAATTTGAGCATCAGAATGGACAAAAAAGGTGATTTAAGTGACTTTGAACGTGGCATGGTTGTTGGTGTCAGACGGGCTGCTCTGAGTATTTCAGAAACTGCTGATCTACTGGGATTTTCACGCACTACCATCTCTAGGGTTTACAGAGAGTGGTCCGAATAAGAGAAAATATCCCGTGAGCGGCAGTTCTGTGGGCGCAAATGCTTTGTTGATGCCAGAGGTCAGAGGAGAATGGCCAGACTGGTTTGAGTTGATAGAAAGGCAACAGTAACTCAAATAACCACTCGTTACAACCAAGTCATGCAGAAGAGCATCTTTGAATGCACAACACGTCGAACCTTGAGACGAATGGGCTAAAGCAGCAGAAGACCACACCAGGTACCACACCTGTCAGCCATCAACAGGAAACTGAGGCTACAATTCTCACAGACTCACCAAAATTGGACAATAGAAGATTGGAAAAACGTTGCCTGGTCTGATGAGTCTCGAATTCTGCTGCGACATTCGGTTGGTAGGGTCAGAATTTGGCGTCAGCAACATGAAAGCATGGATCCATCCTGCCTTGTATCAATGGTTCAGGCTGGTGGTGATGGTGTAATGGTGTGGGGGATATTTTCTTGGCACACTTTGGGCCCCTTAGTACCAATTGAGCATCATGTCAACGCCACAGCCTACCTGAGTATTGTTGCTGACCATGTCCATCCCTTTATGACCACAGTGTATCCATCTTCTGATGGTTACTTCCAGCAGGATAACACGCCATGTCATAAAGCACGAATCATCACAGACTGGTTTCTTGAACATGACAATGAGTTCACTGTACTCAAATGGCCTCCACAGTCACCAGATCTCAATCCAATAGAGCACTTTTGGGATGTGGTGAAACGGGAGATTCGCATCATGGATGTGCAGCCGACAAATCTGCAGCATCTGTGTGACGCTATTATGTCAATATGGACCAAACTCTCTGAGGAATGTTTCCAGTACCTTGTTGAATCTATGCCACGAAGGATTAAGGCAGCTCTGAAGGCGGGGTCCAACCCGGTACTAGCAAGGTGTACCTAATAAAGTGGCCGGTGATTGAGTGTATATATATTTACACAAATTTACTTTGCTGTATTTGTAATACTGAAATGTAGTACTACTACAGTTTCTATAGAGGACAACATGTCCACAACTTGCTGTCTACAACTTTTTGACTTTGCCAAATGTGAAAAAGAAAACTGTTTAAATTGCAATGTTTATCGTGTGTAAAGCTGTTCCATGGTTGTTGTAATACCTGGTAATAAGCATCCCACTTGGACATGGCATCAGGGTGCCTGGCTGAACATTCAGCAAAGGTAGTACAGAAGCCCTCTACACCTACAGGTACCTGCAACTGGACCTGGTAACATAACAAGAATCAATGTAGCCACTCTTATCAATATTATGTTTGCATCTTGTGTGATGACAGAAAATCACAATGACCTGGATGTTTTCTCCCAGGAAGCCCTGTTGTGCAGCAGACAGGAAGGGAAGAGCTGAGGTGAAGTAGTTCATACCTGGAAAAAAAGGCCTAGAAAGATGAATACTAGTTTCTGTGAACATTTTGTGTTTAGATATTTGTTTGTCACACTTACAGCCCCAAAAGCTCTCAGGTGAAATACACATGGTGTCTCCAGTTTGCAGACCACAGGTTGTCGAACCAGTTGGGTCACCAAGGCGACCTATGGAGCAGCAGATTTAAATTATATTTCCAAGTGTTTGGGGACATTTAAGAAATAACAACACAATCTAAAACTGAAATGCCATCTTACCTGAGGTGAGCATCCATCCAAGCTGTATTGACAACCCCCACATGGGATTTTCAGTCGAATTTTTCCCCATGTAGCTCATGTAGGGGTCTGTAGCACCTATCATCAGACGGTAAAAACTCTGGCGGTTTAGAAAATGCCACGGATTGGGAGTCAAAGTCCCATTCTGTACAGGTAGTTCAGTCACTTGGCTGGCTGTTTGTGCCCAAAGGATTGGCATGCCATTTTCCAGAACAACGGCGGAGCTGCTTAGAGTCACCGTACAGGCAAGGAGGAGGCCAAGGGCTGCCAAATGCAACATGATTGTCCTAGGTGATGGAGAACAACTGAGCCAAGAGTGTGCACTCAGGACTGAGAACTGTTTGAGATAAAGGTGCTTGTGTACTCTCTCTGCTCACATGTCTATGCTCCAATTATAATGAACAAGCAAACACACACACACACACACACATTAATGCCACAGCCTGGCGACATGGGGTTCAACAGACCCTCGCTGACAAAAAGATAAGAGGATCCGAGGACACACAGCTCAATACTGCCCAAATACCCAGACACAGCAGAGTGCAAAGTACAACTGACTGTGTTATGTCTCCTTCAGCATTCTGAATACACAATTTAGTGAAAGAAAAACAATGCTTTTAAATAAGTTGAAGAACACAGGCTTTGAAAAACATTTGGTTCAGTAAAAGAAGACAACAGAAAAGTATGCATGATTTGGAGCTTCAAAACCCACACTTTTGCAATCCTAAATGCCACATGAAAAAATAATTTATTTTTTTGATAAAAACTGTTAGGACAAGACTGGTGATCCAAGTATGTCAGATGTTTTACAATGATGAATAGGAGACTGATCCATTGATTGGTTAAACTCCTTGAACTTCGATGTGCTTGTCTGCTCATAACACCATGTAATAACGTGTTATCTAATGTAATTTTAGGCAGCATGTGAACACTAATGCCAAAGTACCAATGTAAAATACTCACTAAACAGCAGGCGGTTATGCAACGTTTTAAAGCAAATGTTGTAGAGGACGTCAAAGTAATACCTTCAAATGTATGTTTGCTTCCAAAGTACTGCAGACATCAGTAGACATGTAAGAGTTCATAATACAAAATGAGCTGCTTCTCAGTGAATATTGGAAAGTGATGCCACACGCTAATCGGCCAAATAACTCAAGAAACAGAGGTTTCTTGAGCCTCTAAAATGATCTCCTATACTGAATCAGTAGACTACACGGTCATTGGGAAGACTGCTGACTTGACAAATGTGTATTGACACCCTTCACGAGGCAGGTAAGCCACAAAGGTCAACCAGGTAAGAAGCTGGTTGATCACAGAGTGAATATCCAAGCATCTCACCTGATCATTGTCCCAGAAATTAATCTAACTCCACACGTTTAGATTTGCAGTGGTATAACGGAAAAGTTTTTTTTTGTTGTTGTTTTTTTTTTTTTGCAGGCCTCCCAAGCTGTACAAGTGTTTTTAATTATTGTTATTGAGACTTGGTGAGTCCAAGATGGCACTTTTGGTTGAGAGAATGTTAGAATGGCCAGTAGCCAATGGATTAAGCAGGAGGCTTAAGAAGGGATAAGGTGTGTACAAACCAGGTGTTTATTCCCCAACATTGAACAGGTATACAACGGGCAAAAAAAATGTTCAGGAGGTCACATGAGGTCTCAGCAGCAGCATAGAATGGCCTTTTATGACCTTCTAACCTACCCTTATTTAACAGACCTACCATGACCCATGAGTTACAAGAACATATATGCACTAAACAACATCTACACAGTGACCAAAGTATCCTAACCCTTTACCGGACACTGAAAATATCTAAAAAACATTTCTAATTTCTGGACTTAAGGATTTAATGTTGTAAATCTACAACATTAAATCCTAAAGAGCACTGTTTACTTTCCCCCCTCTCAGTCAACAAAGGAACTCTTAAAAACATGCTCCGGCCCCCAGGGAACACACTGCAGAGCAGAAGGAGAGACAGAGGCAAGTCATCCGCACAACTACCACCATGCACTTTACATCAATCTTTTACAACTCATTTCCAACATTAAAGCATTACTTGTTGTTATCCATTTAATTGCTTTTGTTCAGAGGACAGCCCTTCGTCATGCCAGCTGAGAAGACAGTCACAATAAAGTGATTCAATGTTTTTTTTAATTATGTAATTATTTCATTTAATGTAATGTGTATTTAAGACGAATCAAGATTTTAAATGTGCTTCCATATAAGAAATGCAGACCTTCTTCACGGGGAGCTTTGGAGATTACCTGAATGGAATGTTTGCTTTCCTTTCCCATTTTGAAGAGTGGAAGAAAAATAGTCCTCAAAGTCTCATGCCATATGTATTGCCCTGAGAAACAGGAAGGCGTGGATTCCAAATTAAAAGTCTCTGGGTAAAAAATCAAACGTTCTTCGGTTGCATTCATTTTACAAAAAATGCGGTTATCAGTAAATGTGGCACAGTGGATTTTGTTAAAGACGGTAATTTCGGAACAAATTAGGATCCCCACTGATTAAGAGTACTCTAAAAAAATGTTGTATGTTTTCTTATTTTATATCGATAAACGGTTTTAAAATAAATTCCTATACTGCAAACTGTGTTGCGTGGAAGTCCATCTCATAAATTTTCAGTATTTTTTATTTGTTATTTTCATTAGGGTTTTTTGTTTCTCTTGTGTGCCTCCGGATCTTGTTTTGCTCCTGAAACCTTCAGATTTAAAGCCCCACCGACGGTCTGCTTTGAGCGCAGCTGACATCATGTGACAGGGGAGTGGCTGTAAATCAGGAAACACACATCGCCGCTGCGAATCTCAACAAAGGTAAAGTGCTTAATTTCTTCAGAACCGAGCCGAATCTGGCAGTGACAGGGCCTCCGCGTTAGAGTTAGAGCGCACTTTTACGCTGCTGCTCCATGTTTTGCAGAAAAACATATGTTTACATGTTGTAGGTTTCGGTACACGGAAGGCAGTTGCGACTTGGTAACTCACTGACTCGCTACATGTTCATATCAGCTGTGTTAACTTCCAGTAAAACCCGTTTAGAGATCTAGAATAACCACCAGTTTATAAATAAGACAAAGATGTTGGAACTTGTTTATTTTCCTGAGATCAAAATCTCTCGAGTGATTTCCGCATTGCTTACGCTTCCAAGGGGACACATGGACTTCGCAAAAGGACACAAAACAGGACGCAAATTACATCACAGCAGACATTTTATAGAACTAAGCAGCAGAAATGTGTTCTCGGGATGTGACAGGTTAGCAGATGGTTCTTTGCATGCTGGTTCAACCCTCCTAAATTACAGGAAGTGTGCATGACTGGCCCACAGTGTGATTCCTCCTGGCCCAACCTTGCCACACTTCAACCACTACAGCACATGAAGATACATTCCTGAAAATGTATCTTGTTTTATTTCATGTCTTTCTGTGAGCGCCATTGAGTCTGCGTGTTATTAATCAGTTGTTTGCATCTTGCGTTAGCAGTTGGCCTTCTGTCATTGTATACACGTTTATATAGTCGCTGTCATTTGTTTAACTGCTAATTTGAATAACTTTTCCATCAACTATTACTTTTTACATTTTGTTTTTTTAAAGAGCAGCACTCTGGTTAGCCTCTCTGTTGTATTTAAAGTGTTTTATAATAAAGTGATAAGGTGTGGTATGGTGTCACACCATGCACAGGTCAGCCGTTTACTGGTTGATTCGGATACCTGGTTTTCTTTGAAGTCTGAGATGACGACTTTGATTTTTGTCTAGACCCCTACATAAACCCATCTGGGTACATTTTGTTGTAATTCAACTTTTAAATATTACAATAATTGAATTTAAAAAAAAGGCAGCCATAGGTCAATTCTCTCCCTTGTCACCCTCTCCCTGCTTTCATTTCATACCCGTTAACAAGCAACTGACCAAATATTACATGTTAGGTACATGTACCCATTTTAACCATTGTGTATGTGTTAATTTCTCTTGCAATTTAAGTATTTTGATAAGTTATGGAGTTAAAAAAAACATTCTGCTCCAGACAGTGAATCTCAGTACAGGTGTTTACAGGCTGAAAAAAGAGAAACATTTTCATTTTCATGCTTTTAATGAAAGAGAAAGTGTTTTACTACCCTATTAAAAGACAGTTAGTCAGTTTCATGAGCTGATTGATTGGTGCATCATTACTTTGTGTGACTTGAATCCCGAACAGTGGTCATGGGGCTTATAAGCTGTCATAACATAAAGTAAAGTAAAGGGAAACAAGGATTAATAACCTAAATCATTCAGATCACATGTCTGACATTGTTCTTCGCTGACCTGACGTCTGGGGTTCTGTGGGCTAGGCATGGATTTGCATGAGATTCTCACAGTATGATAACCTTGAGTGAAAATACCTCAGTTTCATTGGTTTGAATTGAAACAAAAAGCAACAATTCTTCATACAGCTACAAAAATAATATATTGATTATAATGTTTAATTAGTTGTTATTTTGATAAATAGACTTCATCAAAAATATAGAATAAACACCCACTAAATTTCTTAGTACATTTTAAGAGCGTGATGTGTAGAGCAGTGGTCCTCAGGGACTACTGCATGTCTTATGGGTTTGCCAGCTGCTCCACACCCTACATAAATGAACGGTGAGTAACAGGCTTTTACAACACTTGGCATGCTGTAGAAGTAATACTGTCATTCCAATAAGGTGTGCTGGACAGGGACAAATCTACAACATGAAGGACAATGAACCCTGAGCTCTAGAACTGAGAACCACTTGTGTTCTTACTACGTCTCTGCTCCTTATAGAGTAACAAAACTACAACAAACAGGTATTAGCTTGTTAATAACTAAGGCATCTGGTCAGACGACTAGCCTCCAGTCAGCTGCTTTACAGACATGCTGCTCGCAGCTAGCCAACTGGCCAGCACAGTGCAGCCACATGCAGGGGGAAGGGTAGTGTGGTGTTGCTCTGTGCTTCATATACCTGGAGAAAACCGGTTACTGCAATACTTTCTTTGACATCTCATTGAAAGCACTTTAAACTATCAGAATGATATTTCTGAAAACGTTTGTGATTTTGAAATGAACTTTTTAAAACCTTCATATACTTAATACATATCTGCTGTTATTCTGATTGGTGTATTTCACTGTAGACAGGACAGAAAAGTCTTCATGTGTGGTACATGTAAAACTAAGATCAGTGTAAATGCCCCAGCTCAAGATTTCCTTAGAACAATACATAAGATGATCTATATCTGAAGTTGTGGCTGGTTTTAAACCAGAATACCAGTATACTGCTGCTCTCATGACTAACATTATAGTCATATGTTAGTCATGTGAGCATCAGAAACTGAAGCGTGACTTCATTAATGAGCTCTGATTGTGTTACCGTGTGTCTTTGCAGCTGTCATTATGGCGTACCATGCTGGGATTCCAGAGGATCCCAATGTTTTGGTCCAGAACATCAGTTCCAACATCCAGAGGATCACACTGCTGAGTAATAAAGACACATTATCATCATCAGCACCATTAGAGAGTTTACAACCACTTTGCTGAATCACAGCAGCTGAATCCTTTATCCCTTTCTTCTTGCTCAGCATCAGAGTTGCAGAGATCAGTTTTCCTGCTGGGTACTGACCAGGACAGCAGCCAGCTCAGACAGACTCTGTGAGTTATTAAGGCTTTATTGGAGTTGCTGGTCTGTTTTTGGTTAAAAGAAATTCACTAAAACAATAGCTTTGAAGTACATAGAGGTACCAAGGAGAAAACTCTACACACTTTAGAGTAAAATCCCCACTTCCATTTTTATATAGACCTAATAAATCCCCAGATTTGTATTTTTTCACCTTTTT
This sequence comes from Crenichthys baileyi, assembly GCA_036173005.1. Classification (NCBI taxonomy): domain Eukaryota; kingdom Metazoa; phylum Chordata; class Actinopteri; order Cyprinodontiformes; family Goodeidae; genus Crenichthys; species Crenichthys baileyi. Next base: position 22,942 of record JAHHUM010000415.1, on the reverse strand, counting down.
ATAATACCATGATAGGATTTAAAATTAAAATAAAAGTCTGTTTTAGAAAGCTAAATACTTTTTCGTGTAACAGTCAGCAGAAACAGCAGCAAGGTAACCAGCTGGCGAAAGATACCGACAAACTGATGAAAGTCTTCACTTCTCTTCCTATTGGCCCAGATCAGGTACAAAGCTTCTGAATTTCTCCTCACTGGCTGCTTTTATCTGTAAGAAGTCATAACAGAAATGGTGTCTGCTTTCTCTAGTAATTTTTATCTGTATGTGGTGGGGGTTTTAGCGGCAAAGGAAGCTACAGAAAGAACGACTCCTGAACGACTTCTCCGCTGCTCTAAACAGCTTACAAAAGACGCAGCGGCAGGCAGCCGACAAAGAGCGGGAGTTCGTGGCTCGGGTCAGAGCCAGCTCCAGACTGTCGGTGAGTAAGTGGGCTCCTCACTGGGTGGCAAGCAGCTTAGATGGTAGAGCATCAACGTGTAAGAGCTTCTGAGTGGACCAGTGTTCCTCTAGAGATTACAAAGTTTCAAAAGTGTGAATAGACCGTTCTCTTTATCTGTGTGTCAGTTCAAATCATTTCAAAATCTCAAAAAAAGCAGAAAAGTAAAAGGAAGACAAAAGCCCCTCTCCATTGCGGGGACTTTCAGCCATCACCCAGGTAATTTCAGGTTCCTGGTTCCACACGGGGTAGGAGTTTCAGAGTCCCGGGATTGTTGAGGGGCGGGTTTATGTGCTGAGCAACAATGACTGGTGGGCCCTATCTTAAAGTTTCCTGTCTTCCCCTAACCCAACATATTTAAGAGTTGCATGTTGCTCTTGTTTTCTGCTTTACACAAGATTCATGTTTAAGTGTACTTTTTGTGATCAAGAATGGACCAAAGAAAGAGGACATACAACAGGTGGACGAACGATGAGGTCCAGGCTCTTTTGTTTGTGTTTGCTAAAGTAGATATTTAGCCGGCCTTAAAGTCGCCGATACAGAATGATATGGTGTTCACCAAAATTGCAGCAAAAAAAACTTGTCACAGCCACCTGCCAGACTGGGGGTGTAGCACAGTTTTGTTCACCACTTCCCTATATGTCATTAAGCTGATTTAAATCAATTTTCCGTGGCCTTACCTTCTCCATGACATGTGGCCTAAGCCTTGCAGATACACATCAGTATATGGTGCGATTTCTGCAGATAGTGTCCAGCTGGAGAAAAGGCCCACACCTCCAAGCTGAAATGAGCTTTTCCAAATTTGTGGAGTTCTAGCCAAATTCAAACAATCTTGGAAATCCCGGAATCTGTAGCACGGTCTTAATCCAGTGTGAATGGGGCCAAAAAAAGTGCAAAAGTGCATTTTATTTTGCATGAAATAAAATTAACTCGGCTTGTCTTACATTCCCTAAAACCTTTGTGACAGTCTCATATAACACCAGGTGTTGTATGAGAAGTTCAGTTTTATAAGCAACTCTCATGTTACTTTTCCTCGTGGAATACAGGGTTTGGACTTGGATTCCTTTGGAGGAAGACGACTTGCTTGGCAACTCTGTTCCCTCTTCGCTTATCTCACCAGACAGAGAAGTCTCTGTAGAGACTTGATTCATTGTAATAAGTAGAATTAGTAATTTCCTGCTTTAAATAGCCCCTTAGGAATTATACTGCTCATACTGAATAAAGATATATTTGATAGTACTATATGGAGATTACACTGTGCTTAAGGAATCATTGCCTTGGCTTATGAGAATTGCTCTGTAATCAAACTTTAAAAATAAGGCACATAAATATGGCTTTTATCTTTTTAATAGGGAGGTCAGCCTGAAGACAGCTTTGGAAATGCACCTTCAAGGTCCAGTCAGAGGCTTTTAATAATTCTTATTCTTTCTACTTCTGTTATTGTAGTAAAGGTTTAAAAAAATATCTGTGCATGCATTTATCCAGTTATGCCCAGGTGCAAGCACAGTCTGAGGCCATCACTGAAGAAGACCTGAGACTGATCCAGGAGAGAGAGTCTGCCATTATGCAGCTGGAGGTAGGATTCACAAATAAAGCAATCATAACCCCGCAGCTCTGTGTGTTAGGAGTCACAGACATAATCAACCCCTGATTCCTCTTGTTCTTTGATTTTAGTCTGACATAACAGACATTAATGACATCTTTAAGGACCTGGGCATGATGGTTCATGAGCAGGGAGACATGATAGGTGAGTATCAGTTACTTTTGGTAAAGTATTTTTTCTTCTGCTGTTATTCTAGAGCAAGACGAAGAATCCCTTTGTTTGGTGTTTACTTCTTCTGGTAAATTTAATAAAATAGGGCAAATTATGTAGAAAAACGTAAAAAAGAATGCATACCATAATCTAGTTCTGTGGATAATAGTACGTTTCCTTACACAGTATTAAAACAGATTCAACAAGACGAGTTGCATGTAAAGTTGGTAGGGAATGGCTGTCGTCTGCACAGATCCGCAGATGTTCTACCATATTTAGGTTCGAGGACTGTGACGTCCATAGAACAAGGTTGATTTCATGACTGCTGAACCAACTCTGTATTAATTTGACCATATGTTTTGATTTATAATCCAGGATCATTGATGACCCAGTTTCAGTTTACCAGTATAGGCCACCAAGTTTTTGTTTAAAATGTACTGGTTAATGATGCCATAAACTCTTATGAGGTTCTCAGGGCCTTTGGATGAGAAACGGGCCTACTGCATGCCGAATCCTCCACCATACCATGAGTGGGCATAAGGCACTTTTCCACATTTTCATTCTTTGCTTTGTGCCAAACTGTTTGTGTCTGAAAATTTCAATGGAGATCTTTACAACCTTGAGTGCTATTTTTGCCTTCATTCCAGCTTAACAAAATTTGTTTAAAACCAAAAAAACAACATGAAACAGTTTAGTTTAGTTTTACAATGTTGTCTATAGGATTTTATTTTTATTTTAAAATTTAAAATAAAGGTGTTTTATGGTTTAGGATTGAGACCAGCTCTGGCACCTGATAGTATGTAAAAAACAACAACAACAAAAAAACGGTATAAATCTGTGTATTGCTTTTACGTTTTGCAGACAGCATAGAAGCCAACGTGGAGAGAGCAGACACCAATGTCCACTCTGGCGCACAGCAGCTTGCACAAGCTGCACAGTATCAGGTAAAGTAAAAAACAGCAGGAAGAACAGATTTAATGGAGATAAATACATGAGAAGAAAGCTTTACTAATAAAAACAGCAGTCTAATCATGACGAAACAGTGTGTAAGCATGACTCTCCTTTCCTAAGAGCATGCACTGCCTTATGAAACCACCTTTAGTTAATTTTATTTCATAAATAAGGCCTAAGAAGAACAGCTTAGTCACAGCTTGTCCTGTGGACCACCTATCTTAAGAGTCCCTACGCAGTATTGAAAAGTAGGGAATTTGATTTTATTATTTTCTGTTTTAAAGAAATTTATGTAAAATTAAAAAAACACTTTTCCAGATTTTATTTTTATTAAAAAATAAACATCAGAATTTTTGAAAAATACAGGACTTTTTAACATTGATTTATGACCTTTATATTTGATTTGCCACATCATAATTTGAGTTTTTGTCCCACTTCTTAATCACATAATGGTTTTCTGAGTTGCTAAAAGCTAAGTACACCCATTCATTAATAAAACTGGACTTTTTATAGTTTTTTTAACCCCCTAACCATTTTAGTTCTGGGTTTTAAATTGGACCCAAAGCTCTTGATATGGGTTCTACTGAAATGCAAAACAAAGCATTGAAAGTCAAATTTAGTATTGTTAAATTAAAGCATTATTGCTAATGAACTTATTTAAAGGTTTTACAATTGAATCTTGAATAAGTCAGTCCACATTTTTCTAACTATGACAGATTTAAAATCATAACAGATGCCAGTTTCAGCACTGAGTTGCTTCATGAATTATGGAAAGAAAAAAATGACTATAAAGTCATAAGACAGATGGGCAAAATAAAAAAAATGTAGTCTGTGAAAAGTGTGGAGTTTCCAAATGTGAAATATGTAGGAATCATGTATCTTGATCCACAAAATCTTTTGATATTGTCTCTAAAAAGATTTAATGTTATTTTTTTTTTTTTTACTTTTTTTAGCGGAGTTCTCGGAAGAAGATCTGCATCCTGCTGATAGTGTTGGCTGTTCTTGCTGTTGTAGTAGGCCTTATCATCTGGGGCGCCGTAAAAAAATAAGACCTTGCTCTCATCGCTGACATTGTCAACATGGACAAAAGATGAAACACAATCCCTCTTATTCTAAGTTGTCTCCCTCTCCCACCTTCTTCACCCCACCATGAAATTTGTCTGTCTTGCTTTTGAACATTCTGGTAGTTTTATTGTGGGGGGTGGCCTTAAGTGAATCGTCTGACTTGGATGATACAGTGTTGATGTTTTTATTTGCTTCATTGATTAAGTGATGGCACTAATACTTTCAGATTTTTTTCTTTGAATTAAATGTTAGATTATATTGATTTATACATAATGTCTTGGTATAGTGAACCAGTATGGAGGTATGCAGCGATTATCCTTCTTAGTGCTTCTTCCCATTTGGTTATAAATGCAAATTTCCCACAAATCAAATTCAGACAGTCCGCTAATATCTGTTATTTTAAAGTTTATAATTTTCACAGCATTTCAATTAATTTAGATAATATATTTAGCTGATTAACCTATATTTAGCACATTAAATTAAAATATAAAACTGCCGAACGTTCTGCACAATAGGGGTGCGATATGTTCTGTAGGTTGTCTGTGTTTTTGTTTCAAATGAAGAGAGGTTTTATAACTTCGAACAATGTATATACTGTCCATCCTGTACATAATTCACCTGTTGAGGGCTGAGTAATTCTGTGAAACGTGTTTTTATGTGTGGGGTTTATTTTAACCTGCTAAAATGTGACACTCCTGTGCACCTTTACAATCAGTTTTACTTGATTAGACCTCATGTTCATTTGTAAAGGAAAACATCAAATTACTGTAGTTTAGTGGAGGCTGTGTGATGATCATTTAGCAACTGCTACCTAATACTCATCGTATCATATATTGTGTGTGAACAATCCAAAACTTAAACCAAAGCCCACAAAGGCCTAGTATTTTATATACAGTCTTGGAATATTAGACATACATTAATGCTGCGGTTTCAGAAATGTTTTGTTGCCTCATTAAAAAATAATTATCTGATCTACGATTTTATTATGGAGGTTTAAGTTCTGATTATAATGCTGAATAAATTACAGAACAAAAAGAGAGCAGATTGTCTTTCACTAGATGGAAAAGCTGTATATAGGGCCATTCGAAAAATTTATATCGTAAGGTCAATAAAGACAGATATTTTAAAACAGAAATCAGGCTGGTATGTTCATTTCTATGCTCTCAGTACTTGGTTGGGGCTCCTTTGGAATTCATTACTGCATCATTGCAGCATGTCATGGAGATGATCAGCCTGTGGTTCTGCTGAGGTGCAATGGAAACCCAGGTTGCTTTGATATCGGCCTTCATCTACATTGTTGGATCTGGTGTCTCTCATCTTCCTCTTGAAAATACTTCATAGATTCTCTCTGTGGTGTTCAGGTCAGGTCAGTTTGCTGGATAATCAAGCACAGTAACACCATAGTCATTGAACCATTTTGGTGCCTCTGGTAATGTGGGCCCCCAAATTCTTGAATGGATTTTGCTTAACCGTCCTCTCAAGGCAGTGGTTATCCTTGTTTGTGCACCTTTTTCCATCGCACTTTTTCCTTCCATTCAACTTGCCATTGATGTGCTTCGATACAGCATTCAGTGAAAAACCAGCTTCTTTAACAATGACCTGTTGTGTTACTGTGAAGGGTGTTAATGTCTATCTGCTGGACAACTGGCAAGTCAGCAGTCTTCCAAACAATTGTGCAGGCCATAACATAGAATTTATAGATGAAAAAAAATCTTGTTTTTGTTTTATGTGATTTTCAAATTTTCTGAGACCCTGTTTTTTTAAATTATCTGTAAGACAATTGAAATTACAAGAAAGGTTTAAAATACTTCATGTAATATGTTATGAATCTTTATAAAATATGGCTTTCACTTTCCAAAATAAGTGGCAAAAATAAAAGTTTTCATGACATTCAAATTTTATGAGAGCCTTTATTTTTCCAGGGTGAAATGATTATACAATAAACAGCTTCAGTTATGTTTTTAAACATGAATATAGTGCCAAAGTTGCTTGTGATATTTGCATGGTACAAATAATAAAAGCAGAGGAGAACAGGATTAAACAGGAAGAAGAAGTATCTGCAGTAAATGAGTTCTGCTCGAAAGGTAAAGTCCAAGAAGAAATTTTAAAATTTTTGACACAGGAATAAGTAAGACGCTAAAATACAGAATTTAACATTATAATTTTTATTGCCGCTTTTGCTTTCAGCCTGCAAAGAGTGAGAAACCACACTGTACGTTATGTCCTTTCCTTGTTTATTGTATGGACTGAAGGAAATAACGTTCACGAGAGGAAAAGGTGAGGGAACAGCCTGGAGTTAGCTCATGTATGTAAGAGCAGACAGTGTTGGAGTTGGACTCGGATATCGAAGTAACAGGCTGCTGTGACGCAGGAGGCAAACTTTCCTTGGCAGGATGAGAGATGAGGCAGATTTGAATCCTGCTTTTGTAAATACATCACTCTGACATGGAGGGGAATAAAACTGGCTTCAGTAGGACAGGGAATATTTTTGGGCTGGTCAAACACAAAAAGTTGCAGGTTGTTGCAAAGAGGCGAGCAGGATTTTCCTTTCCAACCAAGATTTCACAGCTGTGGAAGCTCAGGAAAGCTTTAAGGGGTTCAAAATTACTGACACAGTTGCCACATGTTTATTTTACTGTCAAATTTAATAAAAAGGTTTTACAGCAAAGGGTAGGACTGTAATCATAATAAATAAAAAGATGTTTCTTTTTAGTAGTGTGGAACTAATTGTTTTTCCAAAATGCCATGGGGAATCACAAATAATCGCAGGAAGTGGATTAATTTGAGAGACAGCATGGAAAAACTTCTCATAAAGCAGTTTAAAAGATTTACCTACAGTCTGCAGTCTTTTTTTGTGATAAATTGAAAATGTAACTCATCTGCACAAACATTGAGCTCACTGACATCAGGTTTGCATTTGCGTCATCGGTAAAAGGGCAAGCTGCTCCTAGTTTTCCTTTCCACGGGGAAGCTAAAACAAGCTTTTTCCTGAAACATCAGTTTAATAGAAGATTATTCATTTCCCTGTAAGCAATAAAAATAAGGATACTTTATTATCTCATTGGTCCAAAAGCAAGATGTAATGCTAAATATGCGGAAGGATTGCATCATTTTCAAATCCTAAAGTTTCTCAGGAAACTTAAAAATTCCTGTTTGTCCAATGTTTTTATGTTAATGAAAAGCTATTTATCCTTTATGACTTATAATGGCTCACATGCATACAACGATCTCCATCAAATCATGGACTATTAAAAACTGAGTCTAACTTAAAACGTACACAATTGTGTACGGCAGCAGCTGTTCAGACAGAAAAAGAAATGAACAACCGAGTCAAAGTGTCAGTTTTTTGTTACGTAAAGATATAAGACCATGACAAGTGCTAATCTGATACCAAATATGAGCAATAATATGTGCACCATTTGAATAAATGTTAGTCTTTGGTTGGAGTCTATCAGCATCCTACATCAACACTTGGCAGTATTTTCTGACAGATTTAGTTCTGGACTCTGGCTAAGTCTTTCTGAAACTTTAGTATTCTTTTGGAGAAGTCATTCCTTTGTTCATTTGGGTGTCTGCTTGGACTCAGTAAACCCTGGAAATTGAAATGTATCTTCATCTTCAGCTTTCTTGTTAGACTTTTGAAACATGTGGGTCACAATTGACTAATATATGGAACTGTTTATAATTTCATCCACATTGACAAAAAAAAAACCAATTTCATCTACAGAAAAATAACCCTACAGCATGATGCCGCAATCACCATGTTTCTGTGTGAGGCGTATATTTAGACGATTCTGTGCAGAAAATTCAACTATTGAAAGGTGGCCCAAAAGTTTCAGTTTGGTTTCATCAGACCCTAACACATTCTCTTACAAGGTTTTGGGAGTTTTTAACTGTGAGGACGAGTTTGGGTTCATTAGTTGCCAGGAGCAGCGGCTGCGAGCTAGGCCTTCTCATCCAACATCATCCCACAAATACACTTTAGGAAGAATGCTCAAAAATGTCCTTAAACACAATCCTAAACCTGCTAACTGGGAAAACTTTGAACAGTGAGATATTTCCCTCCTTTGCAATAGGAGTGTCCTATTCCTTCTCCAACATACCTGAATTAAATGGGTGAATTCCTTCATCAACATGCCATTGAGCTCCACAGAGACCTGGTGATGAACCATTCATTTGATTCATCCATGTTGGAAAAGGGATGCATCCTAAAGTTGCAGGATAGTAGCTCTCTAGACATGGACTTAGATGCAAATGAGGAAATGTCATGCAAATCTTACCAAGACAGCTAAAGTGTATTTCACATTTCACTTTAGTGAGATTGACAATATTTGATGACTGGTGTGACTGAAGGCTGAACCTGAATCAAGTATTAATAACCAGATTATTGCACATTTTCATTTTGCATTTCCTCCCCAAAAGATAGATCTTATTAAAGATGACAAAAGCGGTGATTTATAAGGTATGTGTTATTTTCTCATTTTACAAGGGGTATGTACACTTTTTTCAAGCTGCACTAGACATTTTGTCAATAAACTTTCTTCATTTCATCTGGTTTCAGTATATTAAACATTCAAAATTTTTGTTGCAACGTTTGTTCTGTCAACATTTTCTTGTTTTGTGCCAGTGTCTGTCTGATGCAGAAAATGCTGCCACCAGAGGACAGTGTTGCATCACTTACACTAGTTTCATAACATTCTTTGGGGACTTTCATTGAATGTTTTCTGTTAAAAAAACACAGCTAAATAGTGGTGTAAACAACAGCCACTTGGTATACCTGCAATGCAGATGGTGAACAGTATGCATAGAGCAGAAACATATTTTTTACACACTTTTTGTGATTGTAAAAAGCAGCAGGATAAAACAATCCTCCACTAATAACACCACTGCAGCCAGACAGGGCTTTGATTTTCTCTTCAATAGATTTTTTTAGGTCTGATCATCAGCTTTGATCTCTTTGTATGCATGTCTCATCATGACTGAGGGGGACTGTCGTCCCCCTCAGTCATGATGAGACCGATATGCCCCTGGACCAAAAAGGGATTCTCAGTCTGCTCTGAGGCTAAAACCTAGTATCAGTTTCTGGAGAAACAGCACATAATATTGTATTTTTAACCACATTTCTCTTTCCTGTCATCCTCCTCCACTTTTCACCTGCAGTTCTGATTCAGTCTGCAGATGTCCTTGCAGTCTAAAGCGTTTTCACATTTTTTCTTGCCAAAAAACAAACTACAGTATTAACAGAATAAATGAGAATATCAATTTAAGGCTCATGAGCTCTGCACACCACATCAATGCATACGTGAACAAACGCTAATTTATTAAGGTCTAAATAAAATAAAGTCTGTTTTGTTGACAACATCTGTTGAACTTACCCCTCATTGGGCATTCCAGCATCAGTCCACTTGTAATCCTCTGGGATGTCCGGAGCCGTAGAGGGCAGCATTCCTATGTGAAACCAAGGAATGTAAACTTTATTTTGGAGTGCAGCATGAGGAATTCGCTATTTGCTTTGAAAATGTCCTCTCTAGTTAGAGAAAAGTCATAAATAAAGATGAGGTACAGCTGGCACTAATGGGATGACATCCTGGCAGCACAACAGAAGAATGTACCATACAGGTTGGGGTTTTTGGATTTAGAGGCTTCGTTTTATTCTAGTAAATATTGATGTTTTAATTGTGCAGGAAGTAGCTCTCAGCCATGAGACAGGATGTTCGGTGCATGCTCTTTCACTGCTGCGCTCACATGTTGTTCTGCATACTTAGTACATTTTAACAGTTTTTTTCTGTTTGTATTGAGTGCATTTTGCAAGTAAAGTAAGCAACTAAGTAAATGTGCAGCATTTCGTTAAATATAATACAGCTGACTGGAATAAGGGAAGCTTGAATGGGTGAAGGTCATTGAGAAAGAGGCCCCTGTTCATTTAAAAACATGAGGAGTCAAATTCAGCAGTGTGTAGCTTAAGCAAAGCAGAGAACTGGAAGCACAGGTGAACTATTTAAATACCAATGCTATAAAAGGTTGATAGATGCTCAATCCACAAAAAATAAAGATTGAAAATAAATCTTATAGGGAAAAATGGTTCATGGGAATGTCAGTGTTCTTTCTGTCTTCAAATAAAAAACTGACCCAAAGCCCCTCTATCTGTTTGGAAGGGATAGATCCGAAATCCAGCGCTGAAGTACAAAATTTAACTAAGGTTTTGTCTGATTAGTTATTTGTTTTCACTCACTTATCTAGCAGGTTTAATAAAAGATTGTGGTTTTGCATTATTGACCATTTTAAAGTCCGAATTAAGTCAGCCATAAACAGACTGTAAAGAAAGCTGTAATTTAAAGAGTCTACAGAATGCTGTTGCATTCAGTAATCAATTGTAGCCTTGAATAATGACCAATAATGTCCAATAAAGACAAAAGTCATTATTGGACCATGACTCTCTGAGCACAATTTAGTTTCTGCAGTAACATAGTGATGGTGTATTGCAGTTCTATAATCATTATGCAACCACCCTTATGATCTTACTCTATAAAATACTGCACAGATCTCTTCGTTTTACTCCACTGCATAAATGGGAACCACTTTATATGCTTGTCAGTCACTCTATTAGGTAATCTTCATTTATTTGTTCACCCTAAAATGGAATCAGCCAATCACCTGGCTCTACCTCAGTGCAATTTAGACATCTATACTTGGTGCAGACGACTCACTAAGGTTCAAACCATCAGAATGGGGATGAAACGGGATTTAAATGTTTTTAAACACAGGCTGAACTAAGTTTTGCAGAAGAGGTCAGAGGAACATGGGCTCAAATAAGTGCTTAGTACAACCAAAGAGTGGAAAATGCCATCTCTGAAAGCACAACAGGTCAAACCTTTGAGCAGATGTGCTACAGCAGCAGAAGACCACACCTGGTGCCACTTCTGTCAGCAAATAACAGGAAACCTAGACTACAGTTAACACAAGGCTCACCAAAAATTTGACAGTATCAAATTGGAAAAATGTGTCTGGTCTAAGTCTTGATTGCAGATGAGATAGTCAGATGGTAAATTTAAAATAACATGAAGGAACAGATACATTCTGCCTTTTATCAAAGTTTCAAGGTGGTGATGGTGGTGGTATCGTGGTATGGGGGATATTTACTTGGCACACTTTGGGCTTTTTAGTGCCAACTGAGAGTTGTTTAAACACTACAGCCTGCCTGAATATTGTTGCAGACCATATCCATCCCTTTATGACCACATTGTACCCATTTTCTATACTATGAAAAACTTGACTTATTTCTGCAGAGATAAAAGAGTATCCTTTGTGGCACTTGGAAGGTGTATCTAATAAGGTGGCCAAGGTGCATCCCCACCTTGCAGTGGCTGAAGGAAGGAGCAACATAACTGGAACAATAATGTTGTTAGTTGAACTATTGTTATAGACACTGAAAGAAATTAAAAATAACAGCTGAAACTGAATCTCTATTTGTTTTTCTGGTTTAAACACAGGCAAGAGTTAGCTCTGTAGCACAACTAGCCGCTGCAGGAGAACAGAAAAGTAGCAGTTTAAAACTCCAATGAGCCTTTGAGTCCGATTAAATTGCAAAGGTTCCTCCAACAATCAGTCATATGCTCCCAGTGAGGACATAAGAAAAATAAAGCAATAAAATAAGGCAAACGTGCATAGCCAAACTACTGACTCTAAAGGTCAAGTGGACAACACTGATTTATTTGTTTGCACACAAGTAAATTTAAATGAGGCTTTCTTGCACCTTGCCATTAAACTTAAATCAAACAGTTAAATACCATCCTGGTTGGCTCAACTCAAATAATCTCCTATAAATATGCAACACTATGTGCACAGCAAATGTTACCAGAAGGAAAAAATGCAGGCAGACAAAGAAAGGTAAATTCGCTCTGCCTAACAGACGGCATAACCTCACCATTGGTGGGAATGAAGAAGCACCGATGGAGGTGGAGACAGAGAAAAGCAAGACAGTAATTGAGAAATGGATGTTTGTCTCCTAGGTGGCCATGGTGTTGTACTGGAAGGATGTGGGCACTGGTCAGACCACACACACATATGTACAAAACAACGCACACCTAGAGCCAGCCATAGTAACAAGGTCATGCCTAACTGCAGTCTTTATTATTGTTGTGCAGACACAGGATTTAACTTTGTGGTAGACAACCAGAGGAATTAGATTTAGGATAAGTATGTTTAGGTATTTGAATCTTGGTTGCTGTAATGGAGGGTAATAAATTGAGCGTGTATGTCTTGGTGGGACCGGAGGAATTTGGCCTGGAGCAGGAAGTTCCTGTTAAACCAGAGTTGAAGATTCTGGATAGAGCTGGATAAACATACTAGAAGTGTTTGCCAAGCAGTGCTTCATTCAAAATGTATAATTTGATGCAGTAAATCACCCAGCTCCACATAATTTTCTGTTTTTTGACCATCACCGCTCTAAAGAATTTGACTTTTTTGTAACTTTTTCTAAACTTTAAACCAACATGCCTGTATAAAGTAATACATTTTCCATTATCTAACACAAAAGTACCTAATACAGTTCACTGAAAGCAGGATTTTATTGCTCTTATTAACATATCCTTGTCAAGACCACTGAATGAATTATTCCTGTAAATTTGCAGCAGTGGAAAGAGTTTGACGTCAGAAGAAGACAAAGCAAACGGCAAAGGAGGTGTGAAGAGCTCAAGCATGTTTGAGTAAGCAGGTGGGGCAGTCCGGGTCAAAGGTTGAGAGGCGATGATGAGTGGGGCGTTGTGGTGGTTGGGTGAAAGGCGGTCAGCAAACACAGTTTGCCGTCACAAACACACAAACTACATGTACAGCAACAGAAAGAAGATGAGTGTGCAAAACTGGAAGAAGAGAGCGAGGGAAGTGGAACGGTGAATGAGGGAGGCCCTCTGGTTTATTCACAGTGTTGTGAGATGTTCGTCATGTTCCTGCACAGGGCCAGCTCTTGCTTGAATGGGCAGGGCCCTCCTTCTGCACCTGAAAATGTGACAAAAGATTTAATTATTTAACTTTTTTTTTTTTTAGAAAATAAAGTTTCTTTGTAGGTTTGAAGAAACTGAGGAATTTGTGATCAGTGAAGAATAATTAATTCCAAGTTTGGCCTGGCTATGTAATGCAGTTTTTATACTTGTCTCAAACTAAAGTTGTCTTGATGTCAAAAAATCCAAAAGTGAGTCTTTTCACCCCCCAAAAAATATTTAATGAATCCCTAACTGTGTAATCTCTTATCAGTGATACAGTTTGAACTGCTAACAATCTTCAAAAAGAAACTGTGCAGGAGGGCTGATTTGGAAACTTAAAAAAGATGCCCAAGTCAACAACATCAGCCAAAAATGTTTCAGGGTGCAGCTGACATAGATATCTTGTTTTGGCACTCGTGCTGCTCCCTAAGAAAGCGGCGCCCTAGGGAAAAGATCCATATTGCCGTTATTGCAAACCACCACTGTTTCTGCATCAGGAGGGTTTTTCAAGTGTTCTTTTTAATTTAATGCCCTAAAGTTTCCTTTAGTCGTTAAGAAGTTAGCTATGTTTGCTGAGTAAAAAAATCACCAGAGTGGCATGAAATGATAATGTTAAACTAAGGAGCAATGCCAATTATTTGTATTGAACCAACACATTCACTGGTATGATATGATTTACATGATGATAGTTGAATTGGGGTAAACCTAACATCTAAAAGCATAAAAAAATATAAGTAACTAGTGATGGAGATTGGCTGGATGCAGAATAGGTTCCAATGAATCGATATGCAATCACAAAAGCTCTAAACTTGATCATTTAAAGCTGTTAAACTTGTCTTAACTTAGTAAATCATAACAAAGTTACAACTGAGTAGAAGAATAGAACCTTATTTTTGGTCTGTCACAATGACAAGGTGTGCTCTGCTAATATATGGAATGTGCTGGAAGTTGCATGGGCATGTCAAAAATGAAGGCAACTCTGTACAAACTACAGCCCTCCTCAGACACACTCTGCTTTCTAATAATTTTATGACCTGTCAGCAAGTCCGTGTCATGTCTGAATGACCCACTAGAGTTTTCAGGCACATTTTGACAGAAATCTGACCAGTAGTACATGACAGAATAAAGTGTTAGCCTCATAGCATAAATGTCTAAGTCAAATGACTTAGGCAATTATGCAATGAGGCTAACAAAACGGATCATGTTTATAAAAAATAGGAAAGTTCAACACTGCAACCTTGCATAACCAGATCCACTGGACAGAACAGCAGAAGTAGGATAAATCAGGCTTTTTATCTGTTGTTTATATCTATATAACAGTGCAGTTAATGTAGCAAACACAACATATCACTTTTCAAGGATTCGTAATGGTTTTACCTGCAATAACTAGCTTCTTGTTTACTTTACAGAAAAAAAGCTTTGGAGCTACAACTTAAATTGTCCAACACTTCATTAAAGTTTTACACTACTCCCATTCAGTACACCCATTAAAACTAAATATTAGGCACACACAGCAAAGTGGTCTAAATTAAATGAAACTGCACATCTGGGAAGGATAGGGGTATACTGTTACCATTGGAGGGTGTGGCACCTCCTCAAGGTTCCATAAAAGCCATGATTCGCTGTGGACTGGAGTCATGAAGACATTATATCATTCGTATATTAAAGCCCTTCATGGACAGATGTTGTCTTGTTCAAAGACTGTACTAGGATGATGTCTCAGAAGTGGAGGCAGAGAAGAAATAGATGCATGCAGTCAATCATCCCTTATGGCTCTCCACACCACGATAGCAAAGGAAGTGCTGGTTTATCTCCCCGCAATCAGTCTGTAGCTCTGGGTCTTTGCACCATTGCAAACATTACCTTTCTTATTTTAGCCCATAAATAAGACATTGACTCTGTAGTCCAGCTGATGCCAATAATCCAGAAACAGTGCAGGATAACATAAGGTGTATAACAAATCCAATCTATGTCAATGTAAAATGTTGTCAGGGGAAAAAACGTCATGTACACACTGGACCTCATTGTGCAGTTTTTTGAAGTATTGCATGTCCTACATTGTTTTCTCTGTTATTTTCACTTCCACGTCTGAGGAGATCCATTAACAAAATAAATGATGAAAATGTAAAAAAATAGAGATATGGACCATACAGAGCAGTTTTAGTCATGCAGTGTTGTGGTAGTTTTTTTTATTTATTTATTGTACATTAGCAGCTTCTAGATCAACTGTGTATAAATATTGAGGATTCATATTTCACTACTGTGAAACTGATGGGTTTTAAAAATGTTTAAAATTGCATTATTGGATTTCTTGATAATTGAGAAAAGAAGTATGGTGAAAAGTTTTTAAGACTAAAAGAAGGTTGTGAATAGCTCAACTTGATGCATTTGCTCAAGGTTTCTGTGATATATCAATTTGTTCTGGTGCCTATAGGCTCTGGTGTTTACTTCTGAAAAACCATAATGGTTGGTTTCTTCAGTACTTTCAGTGCTTTTTTCTATGTGCAATTTATACATGTATTTCTTACACTACTTTTTTGACCAAACTTTATGCATTAGTGGAGGAGGAACAACGGGTTAAAGAGGATCTAGCTAGACCAGCTTAATCCATGTCTCTGTCCAGGTCAGATCAATCTAACCCTCAAAGACCCAAGTCTGTCACCACATTAAAACATTTTCTATTTTTTAACGCTCTTTGCTCTTTGCTTTAATTTATCTCAAGAATATTTGCCAGGAACACATGGTCTCTTTTATTAACTCCCCACTTCACACATTCAAACACGCAGATCGACACACATTGAAACCTGCCCGATGCAGAGTGCGACGAAAGCCTTTTACTGTTGGTCAAGCAAGCGGAGTGATTTTGATGTTTAAAAAATGGCTCACAGGCAAAAGAAGAGGGGAGAAGGTCAGACTCACTTACCAGAACAACAAATCTGCAAGTCTGTGCCTCATTCTTCTCATCAAGCTTCTTAGTTTAAAGCAGCTTACTGTATATTAAATCTGAATCAATGTCTTATATTGATTCAGCAACAACTCAACAAGCTACAGTGGTGTACTGGCCACACAAACATTTCTTAAATTTGGCTATGTTTAGGCAGCAGTAATAGTAGTAATAACCTTTTCTAAAATATGGTGAAGCATTAGCTATTACTCCTGTAAGAGAAGATGATTCCAGTAAATAATTGTAAAACACAGATTGAGGGGTCAGAGGTGATAGTCTTTTCCTATTATTTTTGCTAGACCTAGATCATTGGTTAAAATGTCAAAAGCAGTTTTTCTTGTTGCAACCAAAAACTTTAGTGTGTTTTGCACCTTTATACAAATAAGCTAAAATTTATGAAATAGACAGAATATTGTACATTGGCTTAATTCCTTTTTCTTAAATTGTTTTTCAACAAATTCATCTTCTCTAAATAGCTCAAGCTCAGACGAATAAGATGAAGTGTATGTGGAAATCAATTATTAAATCTTGCCGCAGATTCTTAATTGAATTTTGGCTGGACTTCGGAGGGTGAACCGTTAGCCAGTCTCTTTTGGAGCCCCTAACAGATTTTCTTTGAATCTACTGTATTTAGCTCCATAATGATTCCAATCAACTCTACCCTGCTTCTCCACCCCTACTAGAGAAAATCGTCCCCACAGCATAATGCTGTCACCACCATGTTTGTCAGTGAGGATGATGTGTAATAAGGTGATATTAAGTGCTGGTTTTATTCAATGTATAGTGCTTTGCATGCAGAAAAAAAATCACTTTGGGATAATTTGACTACAGGTTGCTGTTTCCCCTAATGATTCGTGGTAAACTCTTATCCCATTTGATCATTGGACCTCTGCAGCTTCTTTAGAGTTACTATGGGTCTCTTGACTGTTTCTCTGATTTTTCTGCCCTTGCCCGACCTGTCAGTTGAGGCAGGTCATGTCTTGGTAGGTTTGCAGTTTTGCCATACTATTTCCATTTCCATATGACGTACTTAACTGTGCTTCGTGGGATGTTCAAAGTAGGGTTTTATCAACAAACCCGGCTGTTAAGGAGTGAGGCGACAGTGGTAGGGGTTCATCCTGTAACCGGTGGGTTACCCGCTCTGTCTATCTATCAGTCGTTGTGTCCGACTTCCCTGCTGATGATGGTCAGAGGGTTCGGTGGTGCCTGTGTATAGCAGCCTCATTTCTGTCGGTCTGCCCAAGGGCAGCTGTGGCTACATTGAGGATCATCATTGTCAGTGTGTGAATGACTGATTGTAGTGAAAAGTGCTTTGAGGTCTCTGGGGACTTGATAAAGAGCTAGCCAAGTGCAGGCCATTTACAATTTAACCTGAACTGTCTGCTGTGTTGCTTGGTCTTCATGATGTTGTATGTTCACTAAGGTTCGCTAATAAAGCCCCAAGGTTAAAGTTTGTGATTGTTACATGACAAAATGAGAAAAGTTCAAGGGGTATGAATACCTTGGGCACTGTGTAACTGGTGAAAGTACAGTCAGTCTATTGTGTCACTGTATAGAGCAGTGTCCAATGTCAGTCCCTGGGGGTGCCCTGAATGTTTTAGATGTTTCCCCGGTTCAGCACACCTGAACCAAATAAATGGTTCATTACCAGGCCTCTGCAGAATGTGATGACATGACGAGGAGTTAATTCAGGCATCTGGATCAGCAGTTTTGGAGCAGAGACCTATCTAAAACGTGCAGGACACTGGCCCTAGAGGGCTGGAGCTGAATTATTTATCCACAGGATAGATATTATATGATTCTCAAAAGAAATTGGTGGTAACATGGACAATGACCATCAGTGGTCTGATAGCGGCTCAGTGCTCTGGCTAAACGGGTCAGTGCTGTGCTGTTCAAAACAGATCTTCCTCATGCAGCTTGTTGCTCTGCTCAGACCAGTCTGAACTGCCCCTCACCAGCGCAGGGCCGCCTCGGCATCAAACGATATTTTTAATGAAGTGGTCAAAAGCTATTGCACAAACATTCTAAAGTAGCTTATGTCAACAGTGTCCCTGAGCCTGTTCTGTTAGCTGGAATTCTCCTGCGCGCGGCAAACAGGCCTCTCTTTGTTTTTCACTCCTGCAGCCTCATGCCACACCGCACTGCACAGGAATCCTGTTTGTTTTCTTTTAAATTTCTTAACCTAGTTTGCTCTGATGTAGAAGCATGTGTGTGTGCTTACTGGGCTTTAAGGTGTGCATTAAATGTGCATCTGTGTTTGTATCAATACAGCAACAGTATAGCTCATTGAGCATGTAGTCATTATAAGACAGTGCCAAAGCTCACAAGCTTTAAGGTGGAACACATTGAAAAATTAATGTATTGTAATTGCAGCCACCAACATGTTGGGTCGTGCATAGTTAAGATGTAAGAGACTCTGATAGATGTCTGTTGAAAAAAAACAGATAGATGTGCAGTAACTGTTTGCAGTTCTTCTCTCGCCACTCACTTCATTTTAGTTAATCCACTAAATTAGTCAATGATCTGCAATTATCCAAAATACAGCGTTCTTTTTAATGCCCTTCATGCTTACTGGACAAGCCACTCATGCCTCCTGTTTGCCTCATTAAGTCCTCCTTCCCTTGTATTCTGATTTTTAGAGTTGGCTGACCAAACCACAGGAATTCATTATCCTGGAAATCTTTCACAACAGTTTTGGTCAAGCAGGCATTTTCTGACAATGAAACAGGAGACTTGTTAATTCTTCTTTCAATGACCTCCACTGTCTGGAATATATCAACTGTAACCCTGGGATTTAGGATAACAGTAACCATGGCCCCATTTGTGTTGACTAAAAGGTTTTTTTATTATTTTATTTTCTCCATGTAATAAAACTATTGGATAGATAAACTTTATGTAAAACATAAAATATAGCTTTAACATTATATTGGAAACTTAACAAAAGTCTTTTTGTCCTAATTTGGATTTTCATTAAGCAAAAATTTACCTAATCACCTAAAAGATTTACATTATATTACTGTAATTTTATTTGAATACAGTATACACTGTATTGCAAAAGGTATTTGTCTGTCTACTTTTACATGTACATGTATGTATAGTGTACTTTGCTTTATTAATAAGAAATGTGTCATTAGCACACAATTTGCCATTACAAAGATATTTTGTCATACCTATCAAAATTTTGGGGCAGCCAAGTGGTGCTGTTGCCTTGCAGAAACAAGGTCCTGGGTTTCAATGCTCTCCAGGTACTCCTACTTCCTCCCACAGTTAAAAACATGTACACACACACACACACACATGAACACACATCTTCATCTCTGATACCTCCAGCTCTGCCTCCTGTCTTTTTCTCATGGGCACTGTCTCTAAACCATTCAACATCGCTGATCTCACCACCATCTTGTACACCTTTGCTTTCATTCTCGCTGATACTCTTTAATCACAACACAACTGACACTATTCTCCACTCGTTCCAACCTGCTTGGACACGTTTCTTCACCTCTTTTCCACACTCACTGTATCTCTTGACTGTTGACCCTAAGCACATAAAATCCTCCACCTTCTTTATCTCTGTTACCTGTAATATCAGGGATCCACTTGGGTCCTTCTCTTTTATACAAATGTATTCTGTCTTTCTACAGCTAACCTTCATTCCTCTCCTTTCCAGGGCAAACCTCCATTTCTCAAAGGTTTTAACCCCCCTTTTCCCCGGGTTCGCCCCCACTTTTTACCCTTGTTCCATCTGCCAAAAATCACAGCCCATTGAATTCCGTCAAACCCAAAAATCTGTCAATCTTTTTCCCCCAAACATAAAAACTTTGAAGCAGTTCAGAGCCAACCTTGATGCGTCCCATTTCCCCCCTTGAACCCCCCTGTAAACCCCTACGCACACCTCACCACTTTTTACAGCCCTTAAAAAATTCCTCCCACCACTCTAACATACTTCTCTACTACTCTGGACTTCCTCATACAATACAACAGCTGCTCTCCCTGCACCCTGTCATATGCTTTCTCTAGATCTACAAAATCAATCAAATCAATCAACAGTCTGAAAGCAAATACTGAATCTGTATTGTTTTTTTCTTGGCATGAAACCATTTCTCATAACATCAGTGAATGACTCATCAACTTTATTAATCTGTAGAGGCTACAACTACAACATCTCCCTTGATCTTGAAACCAAATCACCCTCTCTCAAAATTTTATCTGCACCATTTCCCTCTAACTCCACCGGGTTTTTCCCTTCCCCTTTTCCAACATCCTCCCGGGGGGTTGCAAAATCACTAACAACTTTGGAACATCATCCTTTCCCGTGCCTAATTTCAGATCACCCCCCGGTCTGAAACTTTTGTCAGCTCCAAAATTCCAGAAAAACCCCCCTTTAAAAAGAAAAAACCCCTACCCCAAATTTATCTTCCCATCCACGCCATGGCAGAAGCTTGAACTCTACTCCTTAGCTTCTAGCCTTGCCACCTTTTCAGCTGGTCTCATGAATACACAGTATGTCCACCTTCCTCCTCTGCATCATGTTAGCCAAATCTTTAGCTTTTCCTGTTGTAGTCCAAACATTCAAAGTCCCTCCTTTCAGTCCTAGACACTTGCCTTTCCTCTTCTCTCTATGCCTATGGTCGTCCTCCTCTTCTTCTTTGTTGACGAACAGTAGCCCAGTTTACACCGGTACCCTGTTGTTTACCAACAACAATGGCAGTCCTTGTTTTAAACCCAGGCCTCAAACCCCCCACAGAACCCTGATTTATGAGAAAATAAAAATTACATCCCGGTAGACAGTATTTCTAATTAGGGGAGAAATTAAAAGTTGCATTGTATTTTATTTAGGTGCTTCGCTGTAAAGGGGAACTAAATGCAAATGCATGGCCTACTTTTGATATTTTTATTGGTACAAAAAAAAAAAAATTTAAAAACAAAGTGTTCAGGTATTTTTTACATCACAATTATTTTCACTTTTTTTTGTTCCCCCATAAAATTCCCCGCAGGTTTTTTGGTTTTAATGTGACAAAATGTGGAAAGTTTTGGGTATATTTACTTTTGCAAGGGCTGGGCATACATATTGGGTTATGTTTTTTAAATTTACAAAAGTTTTGGGTTTAAACATCATTCTCTTGCTATAAATACATTTCTTGCTTTCATGAGTCTCTTTAAATCCTTTACCTTTCTTTAACTAATCAGTTCCCCCAGCTCGAGGAAATTCCTGTTCGGGTTTTTCCCAATAAAAAGCCCATATGGCGGCACCTTCTAAAGCCTTTCAGGGTTTAGCTGGGTCTGAAAAGCATTCCAAAAAACTCAGCAGGGTGGTGGGGCCGTTTAAAAACCCCCCCCAAACCCGCACAAAACCCGTGGGCAAAGGGGAGCAAACCCACTGCCCAAGGGAAAGGGTTAAAAAAAACAAGTCCAAAAAGGGCAGGAAAAGAACATACCTGGGAAAAATTTTCCCTGAGAAAACGAAGGTAAAAGGGAAAACAGTTCCCCCAAAAAAGGGGGCACTTCAAAAACGCTAAACCACTAGTCTGCACATAATTTTCCCAAAATCTGTTGGGGGGCAAGCCTGCAAAAACAAGTGTCACTGGTAAAAAAACCCTCGGGCATAGATATGGGAAAAGAGATTGCTTTTTCGAAAAAAAAAACGAAATGCAGGGTGGGGGAGGGGGTGAAAAAGGAATATGTCAAAAAATTTAAAACAGATTGGGTGGAACAACGATTTGGAAAAAATTTGCGGTATAATTTAAATCCCAAAGGGGCGTGTAAAAGGGTAAAAAAAGGGAAAAATGTGTTTTTTACCAGGGCCCGAGCAAGGGTTTAGGACCAAAGTGCCCCAACCCGAACACCACCTGGGCAGAGTCCCTAAAAAAGGCCCCTTCCCCCCCAAGGGCAAAAGGGCCCCCATAAAACACAGAATTTCCCCCATGTCACCCCGTGGTTACTTAACTGCACCCTTTAAACATTGGACTGTAAGTGAGACCCCACAAGAGGTCCTGGTCCGTTGCAGTTTTTTTACAGCCACAATAACTTACTTTCTAGCCAGTGGGCCTTTACACTTAATCTTCAGACACTCTTTAAATTGTAGAAGGCTCCTTAAGAAGTGATTTGAAAAAAATGACTGTGAAAATGTGGAAAAATGAAATGTATGAGATTGAAGAAGAAAAAAACTTTAATGGTCTTAGAAGTTGTAGAATAATACACTGCACCATGGTTTAAAATAAACTGTAAGCAGAATGCATTACATCAGATTTTAAAAATCCAACTTTGCTACTACTGAGCTGGGCAGGTCCAGTTTTGAGTTTTTCAAAGCGTAAAACAACCCCCCTCCAACCTAGCCGATGGGCTGTATCATGCTGATGGCTAAGTCGCGGAAAATAACAGTGAGCTACAGCTTTATATATATGAATCCCTTTTTGGGTTTTTAAACACATGGAAAATCCCTTTCATTCAGGGGGAGAAGGACTCATAAACATTACACAGCGAGATGAGTCATAATCCTTACACCATGATGTTCCCAAAGCCCGCTATTTTTGTGGGTAAAAAGGAGCTTTGGTTTGTGATTTGAGGGCAGGGGGGGTAGGGGTTTGGGGGGGGGGGCCCCTTTTTTTAAAACTGAAATTAAAGTTAACCTTGAAACCCTAAATTTTTTTTTGGCCAATGACCAAAATATGTGATTATTTAATTCAAGGGCATTGGATTAGAGACTCTTTTCAAATAAGATCTTTTTAAGTTGATTCCCGTAAACTTTAGCATATTGGCAGGAAAAACAAGTTGTTTTGTTTTCAACCTTCTTTCTAAAAAGCAGGTTAAACCCCTTTTTT